>OMNW01009881.1:12063-26262 GCA_900303245.1 Selene dorsalis | reverse complement strand
TGTGAAGTCTGCTCTCCACGGGGACAGTTATTGATGACGGGTGTGAGGCTATGAAACAAACGATGATTTAATCACTTTTATACTGCTCCAAGGACAGCAAGGAGAGAATGCAAACATCAGCGCTCGTGCATGTGTGTGTGTGTGTATGTGTGTATGTGCTAGTGAGGGGTAGACAAGGGTGCCTGTGCAGATTTTGTCACTTTAGCGATTATCCTTGAGAGGCTTTTAATTTGAGGCTAATGAGTATTTGTTTTAGCAGTCATGTGCACTGCGTGTGCGTGTGTCTGTGTGGGTATCGGTGCATTTTTGTGTGTTTGCGCGTGCGCGCGCGTGTGTGAGCGTGAGTAAGGAGTGTGATGTAGTGAAAGCGACAGACTGTACAGATGTTCAATAAATGGGCTGGAACAGGCAGGGAGGAAAGGGGACATCATTCACACTCCCTCACACACACACACACACACACACAGACTCTGAAAAGTGACAAAATGAACACGTAGACACACATATAAAGGACGACAGTCGGTCATGAATCATGCACTGCTTAAAGATATTTCAAATGTAACGTATGAGAATGACGTCCTCCTACACACACCTTTACAGAGACGAAGAGGCAGAGATGTACATTTCAGTCTCATTTGTTGCAGACTGAAAGTAATTCAGAAACTATTTCAACATCTCTTTTGTTCTCACATTTCCTGGGGTAGAACAATAATGATTTGTGTGTGTGAGAGGGAGAGACAGAGCGCGGGAGAGCAACATGACAAAAATCTTCCTATTTATCACACATTGGGAGTGAAATAACCAATATTGCTGCGAGTGCTATTCCTTTCGCCCTCACCAAGAGGAAATGAAGTGTGAGTGTGAAGTGGGTACAGAGGATATGTCCTGGCTCTCACACTGTGCCACACTGACATGATTTTGAATCATAACTTTGCCCCATTCGTCTTTCCCCATTGTTTTCTCTGTTGCAGATGACACCTCCCTCCTCTACAGTCATTTCCTTTCAGCAGAGTCTGTCTTTTTTCCTTCCTCTCCTCCATCACTGTCTCTCAATGCTTTTTACTTCTTCTTTCTATGCACTCCCTCTCATGCTTGTTTTCCCTCCCTTCTTTCCCCGTGACTTATTTTTCAGAGACATCGTCTTCGCTCCTTTTATTTCCTTTATTTCCCTTCACCAGTGTTGGGACTTTTCACTGCTTCTGTCAAACCTCGTCTTCTCTCACCAAATCCTGCAACTTTGTTCCACAGTCTGTCTTTCTGCTATGAATGTTTAATGTGACGTTTAATGTGGCCCTGTGATCCTCGTATATTTCAAATTTTACTTGTCAAGCTTTCTACCTGTTGCTGTGGTGTTTAGTCGGTACTGTTTCATCTTTTGCTTTGGCTATTTCCTGAATTTCCTTAGCTGTTGCCACTCACAACAGCAATCCATTTATCCCCTTGTTCATCTGAAAGGACTGAAGTCTGCTGGAAGTGTCAAATCACATTATTGTCATCCACCAGAGGTCTTGACATTAAGTGTTTACCACAGTTAGAACGGTTTATAAACTGGGATTAGGCCAAATCGAGGCAGAGCATGAGTGATGAATACAAAGTGAAAAAAACATCCAAATCGTTGCCAAAAAATAAAGCGGATAATAAATTCTATCTCCCTTTCCCTCTCTCCCTCTCTGTCTCAGGTGGTGTGTGTATTGCCCAGTCCTTGAAGATCCCTAGGGAGCCCAGGACGGGGGAGTTTGACAAGATCATCAGGCGCCTGCTGGAGACCTCCAATGCCAGGGCCATCATCATGTTTGCTAATGAGGACGACATAAGGTACGTGGTGTGCACTTTAACAAGTGCCCCACTTCCACTGACCACAGCCTTTTTGCTGCCTACAGTTTTACTTTGGGCTTAGAAACACACTGTGTCGATTTTCACTTCACTTTAAGGAAAGAGAAGTTATAAAGCAATAACTATCAAATGACCGTAGGTACAAGACAATAATAATGTCATAGATGTTATATGTCATGTAATGAAAAAGCACTTTTGTTCAACTGCCCTTTAGCTAGATGGACACAGTTGTTGCTTTAAGTGTTTCTCCTCACTAAATAAAGTGCTTCCCTATGTTTTACAATCTAATCATGTAGATTAGGTTTGGAGAAGCATGGAGGGATTCACTGTCTTGCTTAAAGGCACTCCAAAAAGGCAACAACCATCACCCATTTTCCCTTCACCTACATGGACTGCATATATGTTGTGATTCTCTGCTTCCTCCAACAGGCGAGTCCTGGATGCAGCTAAGAGGAACAACCAGACAGGTCACTTCCTGTGGGTGGGATCAGACAGCTGGGGATCTAAAATTTCTCCCGTGATTGGCCAGGAGAGAGTGGCTGAGGGCGCCATCACCATTCTCCCCAAACGAGCTTCTGTGGACGGTAAGAGTCAGACTCATGATGCTGTCATGTTGTTATCCGTACAATCAGTAATGGGAAGTAAAGCTAGAATAATTAAGATACGTTCATATCTGCACTGTAACGTTTCCATGCATCTGGCTGTGTGATAAATTGAAGGAAGCTGAAAGTGTGGGTGTGTGCGTGTGTTTGTGCCCAGACTTTAATAGATCACATTAAAGGGAAAAGGGGGTAGACCAGTAACAGAAAGTGAAATACACTCATGTTCCGTCACTCTTGATCCCAGCGGGCAACAATTTTTTGCCAGGGAGGATATCCTCATTTGCTCCCTGTCAGAGCTCCACATTAGATAATTGACTCCTGGAGGGACACAAAGGCGACAAGACATAAACTGGAAGCGAGGGAGAGAGAGCTTATGTAGAAGTTTAAACGAATCAAAGTCAGCTTTGCCTGGTCGACATGAGGGAACACGCTATGGGTTTTTCAGAAAAAACAGAGGAGTAATGAGTGAGACAGAACCAGTGGAGGATTGATGAAGAGTACATACACAGAATTATCAATTTATCAGGCGCACCTTGGAGTCTGGTGCAGCTCACCCTGCCTTTGTGGAGCTTAAAGTGTTTAGCTTTTGTTGACAGTTTACATTATATAGAGAGGTGTTTATACCATTTTGTGCACACATTTACATTCCTGTGGGTGTGATTTATTGCTTCTACTCTGTTACAGTCAAAGAATACACAATGCCTACCATTGTGACTACTATGTGACTACTATGAGTTTAGCTTATATTGCTTAAAATATTTTGTAGTCTACAAATTCTTATTCTTTCAAAGGAATAGTTTGACATTTTGGTAAATGCAGGAGTCAGGAGACTCCAGGGCTAACTGAGGGAAACAGCCTCACTTCAAAAAAAACAACAATATTTTTATTTTATTTTATGTTGTCATTGCTCCCTGGGGAACAATACAAAACATAAATCCCTGTAAAACTGCACTCTCGTTTTTTTCAAAGAGGACTTTGAGATAAGTCGTCTGGGTATGCTGAACCAAGCTAACTGTCCTCTGTCCTTTGGCTCCAGCATATGTGTTACATAGTACAGACTAATTGAGAGGACCCACAGAGGGTGACATCCCATCTTCTCTGGTCCTCACAAGAGTGAATAAGCATATCTCCCAAAGTGTCAAACTATTCTTTTAGCTGAATCACGACTGGAGCTTTGGTCTCCCTGAGGGTCCAGTGTCTCCAAAAAATAATTGCGCAGTAGGGGGGGAGATAATTTTCTTACCTAATGCGAAGCACTTCGTTGTATTTTTTATTTTTTATGACTGTCACATCTGCGATCACAATGGGAAGCATGTGATCCCAGTTGACACATGCTACCTGGTGTGCCATACAGGGTGTAAAAACCCACTGTTCCCAGCAGTCTAACTCTCAATTGCACTACACAGGTGCACACAGCCTCAGTTTCTCTGACAGCAGAGGAGATTAATCAAGGCAGCTCTTGTCAGCTTTTACACCGAGTCAGGCACAGCTCAGCCTGTCCAAATCAGCCTGATGGTCCCTGAAGATTTCCTTCACCCTCCACATGCTGCTTCACATGCACTGTGCTCCCCTGAACTATGGTCCCAGTGCTGCTGGAAATGACACCTTCTTTTTTTTATAGTTCAGAGTAAATAGTTGTTTTGCAGTCTTCTTGGGGTGCACCCAAGGTCCACAAAAGCAATAAAAAACTCCCCCTTGTGTCCGAGTGGAAAGTACAGCACTGAAGATGTTGAGGTGGGGAAGTGAAGTGACAGAAGAAGAAGTCTTCCCTGTTTTCCCAATTAGCTCTAAAATGGAACAAATTAGTAAAAGCACAAGGTGTATTTGTTTTTTGGTCACTTTTTTCTTCCTCCCATTTCTTCATCTCAGCCTCTGACAGCTATTTCTGAGTGAAGTACTTCCCAGTTTCTTCCCGTCACCTCTCTACTAATTAAATTGGACAACTAGCCTAGTGTATTGTAAAAGCCCGACTCGCTGCCCTTGCTCTCGGCTTCAGAATTTGATAGGAGCTCCAACACCGGATGGTTGCACAGAAATGACTTTTTAGTCATGCCGTGGATCCAGAACATAGACCACTCATAACATATACCTTTGTGAGTGACACTGTGTTACTCCACCATGAACGCCTCATTTTTTACTGCAAGAACTCTGTGTGGAAAGGAAGCCCTTAACTTCTGCAAGACAAGGGCCCTCCTCACATTACACCAGGTGTCATCATTAAGTGTTGAAAACTGATCTTCTAATCAAAATGATGCTACCACAATCTTCTGTATGAACATATACAGTAGATGTTCTTAAACTGCTCATCATCCAGCATTATTAACGGTTATCCCTTTGTCCTTTTTTTTTTTTTTTTTTAACAGCATTTGATCGGTATTTCCGCAGTCGTTCACTGTCCAACAACCGAAGAAATGTTTGGTTTGCCGAATTCTGGGAGGAAAACTTCAACTGTAAGCTGGGGATGCACGGCAAACGACCTGGGAGCCTGAAAAAATGCACAGGTAAGACACTCATACATACTAGTTCAGCTTCAAACTAGTTCAAACATTTTCATAACAAACAATTTCAACACTTGTTTACAACTGACTACAGCTGTTGAATCCCCACATATTTATCTGACATCGTCTGTCCCTTGCTCTTTTGAGGCCTTAGTAACGTCCTGTGACCAAATCCCTGAAGGCCAAAAAGAGCTCTGCCAGTTAAAATGGAGACAGTCCGTCAAAATTTTATTATTCTCAGTAATTTATAGTGTATAGATCTTTTTCCAGATCCAGGCTGCCGTCTGTTTATTAGTGACCTTTGTTCTAGTTAAAGTCAAGTTTTACACTTATAACAGAGGCTGTAAAAAATCATTTCGCCAATTTCCGGGGAGGTGTTTTCACTCCACAGATATTCCACAGAATACCCAGGAGCTATCTGGGTTCTTTTGTCTTTCTCTGAGATTCCTCAGCAGCTTCAGCTTGTCATACATCCATAGTCACCAGAGAGGCCAGCTCACCGTAAAAGTCACCTGTGTTTCTGGACTTTTCCAATTAGTCTAGCCCGCAAACATCTATGCAGATTTACCACACTGCTGTGGACTGTCTAAGGTTTCAATGGAGCATCCCAGCTCAGACGATTTGTCAGCAGGGACAAGCACGGGGTTTAATTAGCGTATATATTGTGGAGTGCACTGCTGCCTCTAATAAGTACCCTTAAAGCACAGATCACACCAACTGTTAGGCTCCAATGAGCAATGCAACTCGACACGAATTGTTTGTGTACTCAAAGCTAAAATAGAAATTAAGTAACTGTTGGAGTCTGTGTTTGTAAATACTGTAATTTTGTATCTTGCATGTATGTGTGTGAGAGAGAGAATTTATGTAGTGGTGCTCTAATAGGCACCTTTTGCTGTCGTGTGGAGGGTTTGACCCTCATTTCACTGTCATATCAAAATGCCTACAGCTTGTTATTTTAC
This sequence comes from Selene dorsalis, assembly GCA_900303245.1. Classification (NCBI taxonomy): domain Eukaryota; kingdom Metazoa; phylum Chordata; class Actinopteri; order Carangiformes; family Carangidae; genus Selene; species Selene dorsalis. The sequence continues at coordinate 20,370 of OMNW01009881.1, read as the reverse complement.
GCCAGGCCAACCACTGCAACTGGTGTGTAACCTGCGTGCGTAGTGCTGTGTGCATGTGTGTGTGGACATGACCCAGATAGGGCTGTGTGTGCAAGTTTGTGATCACAAACCTAAAACATTTCCAGTGTAGTTTCTTTGTGACCCTAATGCAGCTGCGATTGAGTCTGTATATGTGCACGTGTCACAGTGAGTATTCCCCGGCTGATGTCTGCCATTAGTTCACATAATTAGGTTTGTAAGGGCTGTGACTCCCATTGACCATCTATTACTAGCAGTGGCTTCTGTGTATGTGGGCGTGTACGTGTCGAGGGCCCTGTAGTCGCGCGACAGAGTCCATTAATTCCAAGTGCTGAGGTTCGCGACCTCTAAATCATCAACACAGAAGCCAATCAGCAGCCTGCTGCTCAAGGTCGCCATGGTGACACAGCTGATGGGAGGATGTGGAAATGGGTGTGATTATTGCATGTGTTTGTGTTTGAGAGGCAGAGAAAAATAAAAAGTAAGATGGTGTCAACATGTGCAAATAGGAAAATCAACAGGAAGAGGGATTGCAAAATAATGTGTGGATGCACAGGATATAAGCAGAGACTAAACTAATCATAAAATACATGGATAACAGAGGAAGAATAAACGAGAGGGAGCAAACCAAGAAGGCGCAGTGTGAGTGAGAACTGGAGAAGGAAACAAACAGCTCCTGCTGAATGTGAGTGCTTTTCACCACAACACAAACTCTTAGCCCAATCTCTGGCCTTTTTGTCAGATATCCACAGTTGCAGTGTGTGATTGATGTCAGAGCTGTGAAAAGGCCTCTAGTATAAAGTGTTTAGTGAAACATATCCCCCACTCTGCTAACTAAAGTATTCAGATTATTTTGATTAGAGCAGCAACAAGAAGTAAAAGACCTGCATTAAACTTATCCAAGAGTAACTGTAACTTCCTCTCAGTGTTGCATCCTTGTATTTGACATGGGTGGTTTATTTTATGGCAGTTAACTAGCATAGAATGAAAATATTTATTTTAGATTTGTGCTTTAATGTAGAGTCCAAAACGACAGCACTCTACTGTTCTCGTTATAAATATTGATCAGCTTATATCTTAGCCTCAATGCTCAAATGTAAGACAATAACTTAAATAATATTTTATATCTTTGAAGGAATGAATACTTATACAGTAAATCATCATTTTATCAGGCCACTGGCTCTTTACTATCTTCTGATAATGTGATGCTATATTTTCATCAGATACTGAACACTTTATGTTTCCACTCCGAGTTGCTTGCATTATTCAGATGTCGATGGGTAGCCATTCAAACATAAAGAAAATGAAATGCAAAATGTCAAGGTAAGCGTCAAACTTGTTTTAGATCCTGCCTCTGGTTTCTTCTGGTGGAGTATGAGAGGCCAAGTGTCTCAGTGGGAGCTTTCTTTCACCACCACTCAGACATCACCTTCTCAAAAGACTCTTGTTTCGTTCCTACCTGCAAGATGTTCTTCTAACTCGATGCTTGTGTGAGTGGAAAATGAGTTACATGATGCTGATGCATATTTCATAAAAATAAGCCGGTATTCATATCGTGTGTCTGTAATTTTCTATAGTTAGCACTACTACCACCACCACCGGTCTCAGACATCCGTCATGTAATACATACAGTCCAGTTAATCAATGTTAATGTTTTATTTAGAGCACATTACCACAACTTTAATCTTTCATCATTTTATCCATCATCAAAAGCACAACAAAAGAGGAAACTCAAGGCACTGGAGCTTCTTAATGAAGTAAAAAGTGTCTTTTCAGTTGTTCATGAGCACATCAGGCAGGACAACTGAGCCACAGCAATAAACCTCATATAAACCAAATAAAGTGTGCAGTCAGGTAAAACTGATGCCTGAGGAGGAGCTGACTGAAGCAGACACCAGATCGCAGATAAGCCTACATGCACACTTACATGCTCCCAAACAGGTAAAATTGTGAGTGAGTGCACACGCTGTGTGTGAATTAATGTAGTATTTTGACACTTGATGCTCAAACCTCACTGGCTTTGTTTTTTTGAATCATAGAGATTTAAATCCGCCTCACAAGCTGTTTCTCACACCATTTTAATATATCCTGAAATTTGATCATTATTTTATTTTTATTAAATAACAAAAACTGAAGTGTAAGGTTTTAACTCTGCAGCACAGTCCTTGTATGAAATATAAATGAGTCATTAAATGCAGGACAAATCTCTAGTTGTGTTTGGATTCAGGAAACAAACACGCTGTGACACAAAAACACACTCAGAATTGTGCATCCACACGTTTCCAGGTAGGCTCATCAATGGTACCATTCCACCAGTGAACAGCATTGGTTGTGACAGGAGCTATAAGCCTCCGGTATACACAGAGGAATTAAAGTGCAGTGTGAGCAGGAAACAATGTTGTTACACTGCTGGCTTTGTTTTTGTCTTTCTCTTCTCTTGTATGTGTGGCCTCTGTCACCCTCGAGGAAGTGTTACCAATATTTCTAATCCCTCTTTTTCTCGGCTTCAGTGATCTTTCTGTGTCGCCTGTCACTTTCAGTCAACTTTCTCTCTGCCTAGCGACTTCTGAATTTCACTTATCTATCAAATCTAAAGAGCTTTATTGGCTTAGTTGTATTGATTTCCAGTACAACATTGAACAGTGTAAAACAGGTGGGGTAAAAATGTCAAATACTGGTTTTGAAATATTGGAAAAGTAACTTTTTTCTGTGATATATTTCACTATAACAACAGCATTTCTTGAAAAGTAACAACAGCATTTCTTGAAAAGTAAAATCAAAACTTGCAGCAAGAGAAAGGAAACATACAAAAAATGTCATTTTTGTATGCATGTTTGAACAGGACAGAACTGTAGTTATTGAGGTAACATTTAATAAACTGTCAAACCTCTTCTTCTCTCTCACATGGTCATATTCTCACATTTGCTTGTTCGCTCTCCCACGGCTGTGTGTAGTCGGAAGTTGAGTTGCTAACATGGTCACAGAGACTAATCTGCCAAAACACTTTGTTATATTTCATCATAAACATGGCAAATAAAAGTATGCTAGGTCTATAAACCGTTAGACTGTTTCATCACTGCTTATATTGAAGAAGTTATGATGGGCCACCGCTTGGAAGAGCTATTTGTTGAGCTATTTGTAATTATGTATGTTTTATGCAGCTGTATAGTTTGAATTTGTATTGTGTGTTATGAATGAATCCAGTGTTGCATGCTTGGTTTAATGGGTCCAGTAACACTCAGTCTGAGGTGTTTGCTACCTGCTGAATGGAGGGAAGCACACAGTGCAGATACAGGCAATCAATTGGAGACCAAGGAAATACAGAACCAAGTCCATTTAAACACTAGGTACAATTAATGAAGGGAAACTCTAAAGCTGAAATGGGCCTGTTGGTACAGATATGGTGGACTTTAACAGCCCTCCATATCACATTACTCGGACAATAGGTTGTATATCACAAGGCACATTGAGTTTTCACGATCCTACACAATGGCATGTGCTCAGGTCACAGCAAAAATGAATATCAGTGCACAAACGTTGCTACATTTCACCATATGACCATGCGTTTCTGTTTAAGTTGAAGTAGTGGAATAGCACCTCACTGTTGGCAAAGGGAGTCCAAAACTTTCACTGAAGTGAGAATGAGACTGTTAAGGATGTGTGTGGAGGGTAGTAAATTGTGAGAGAAAATCCTCATCTAATAGTTATAGCTCTCTGGTCTCCTCTCCCTGATTAGCGAGATTAGCATGTGACTGTAGCTCTTTTTGGAACAGCCTACTGAAGGCTGTGCTGTAGCCCCCTTCCTACTTAATGGGCAAACACTGAAGATTATCAGATGCTTACACACGCGCGCCCACATGAAGCTTTACATTTCCCAAGTTTAACATAAATAATTAATACTTTACAGAGTGTTATTAATGGGAAAATTATCTTCTAAAGGATACTAGGAAATAGTTTGATGCCCTAGCTTTGATACAAGGATGCTTTTCTTACTTGCTGGAAAAAAAAGAAATGCTTTGGAAAATGCAAAGTCTTGATCAAGCCGCAGCAACATGTGCATTGATCCATCTGGGTGAGACACACACTGACCTTCCAGGAGTTAATTAGATCCTGACTTAGCCCAACATGCACACATTTACCCTCATGTGCAAACACATGTTATTTGCCGCGGACAGACCGTGTCCAGACAAGCTTTATGAAGAAGCAGCACCATTAGGCTCACATGCTGTATAAACTGTTTCCTCCCCTGTAAAAAGGCCTCAGGGCCAAACAGGCTAAAAGATGGAGACAAACACAGATGGAGAGCTTGATGGACAGTTTGCGAGAGACAGGCACAGACAGACAAATTGCAGACTGTTGGACTCAGCCAGTTACAGTGAGACGGTGTTTTATAACTTGTTTTCAGTAGGTAAGATGAAGTGTCATTTAGCTGCAGTGAAACGACCCTTTTTCATCTTCTTGAGGACTTTGTTGTGTAACCACTGTCATCGATGACTCTGTGTGTGTGTGTGTGTGTGTGTGTGAGTGTGTGACAGATTTCTATGATGCAGTCACACAAAACAGAGTATGCACGTGATGTTACTGTATACTTACACCAAAACTCTCAATCTGTGTGGTTACGCATGTGTGACTGCTTGTTGCCATCATAGGTCATCCTGCACAGTCAAATGCATCTTGCTGCCCATCTGTTACTGTAAAGTCACAGAAACACACACAGAGTGATCCATCTTGCGCAGGTGTAGGGGGCCCTCTGCTCATTGTGTCCCTGTCACACTCCACTTTGTCAGAGACACGCACCCAAAAGCACATCCCAAAATGGATACAGACGGAAAAGCACATGTGCAACTAAAAAGACAAAGGCATTTAAAGTGGTTGTGTGTGTGTGTATATTTGAGGTTATATGATCAGTATATTTTGTTGAAGTGTGAAGGTTTATTTTCTGTTACTAGCCTTGACAACATCAGTGTCATTAGTATTCATTTTGAATCGTGGTTCTTGCCACCCAACAGATGAGATTCTCTACTTTCACTTTTAGGCCTGTGTCTACCAGTATCTGACTTTTGAACTTCAAATGCCCCACAGTGTTTATCAACTAGCTGGTGCCTTTATCTGACTGTCTTCTAGGGCTTGGTAAGTAAGAACAGGGGATTTATCAAAGCCTTTTCTCCTAAAACATCTGCCTGTTTCGAGCTTTAGATAGTTTTGGTGAGAGCAGTGGGACCAGACAGGAACAGCTAAGTTATGGGCCGTGAAACCAAAACGGTGAACTGGAAGATGTTAAAAGGATCTGTGGAGCTAAACATAACCACATGGGGGTGATAAATCTCTATGGGTTGTCGGTAGAGGTGACAACTTTCACAGTAGTCATTTGAACCATTCCTAATACTGAATGGGTGAGTTTTTTTTCGTCTCTTTTCAATAGAAACTAGGCAAAGCTAGCAGCTGTGTGATGCCTCGTATTATGTGCTGGGACCCTATCTGTGCCGTTGATGAAGTATGGTGCTGTTCTGAGAATTATTTGTGGCCATGAGTGGCTTTTTTGATCGCGGTTGGCTCGTGGCTACTAAGACAGCAGTATTTTGCTGTCTTGCTGTCTGTGCTGAAGTTGTTACAACTAGAGAAGTCTGCGGTCGGCAAACTTGATCCCTCCAGGGGGTGTTCTACTCAGTCTCATGGTGCGTTAGACCATGGGTTAAACTTATGCTGGAGTATCTCTTTAAGTAAATTACTTAGAGTGTATAGAAGTGTGACAAGCCAACCAGATACTAGTGTTCATACACGCATAAAAGTACAGTTAGTAAAAACTGAAAAACAACACTGGGTTGCTCAATATCGTCTGCCAGGGCAAATGCGCTCACTCAGTGGAGGGCATGGAATGGATAAGACAGTATTTTCTACTTCTATATGAATTGAAGGGACTGGTGCTCTCACTTTCCACCTGACCTGTGTGCCGGTTATAACAAGATGGAGGGAACCATCCCATACCTCTGTCCTGCATGTGATTAGGCTGCGTGGTAGAAAACAGGTAAGTTTTTGGTCAACACCAGGCCCTCAGAAATAGAAATTGCTGTCCCTGGAGTCTAATCTGTCACCACGGGCTAGACAAGTAAACATAAACAATATGGACATCAAGATATTTATGAGTATCTTGGCATCCACATCGTTTACATGATGTTTAACAAAAATCTCTTCAGTGTTCTTTTTCAAAAAGAGGTGGTTTGTATTGCACCAATGTACAAAATTGTCTGTCTGTGAGTATTAGGGTGATGTATCGTTGTCTATCGTTGTCTCAGTATGTTAAACAAAGGATAACTGCGTCCTGTCATCACCTCAATATGTAGTTATGTGGGTGTCTGCTGACACTCGTTTGTATACAATGTGAATAGCACTGGAGAGCTCACACAACCCAAGGGGGAGCATATGTACCAATTGATTTGTGGTCAGAGGGAGTTGTTGACTTTTACATGCTTGATATACTCTCAGAAAAGAAAGGTACTATTTAATAATAAAAGGATCACACTGATCTGTTTCATTTTTTTTAATCAATAGGCATAAGGCTGAAGGCTGTGAAAGCTGAACTAAAATCAACAAAAAGCAGGCAGGCATAAGCTTTGGTGCCCACGTCAAGAATTAGATGGGTGAAGCTGTTAGCAGCATCATCAGTGTCCTCTCTCATTCTGTATGATTATTGGAATTGTTGAACACCTAAATTTGTATCTGCAGCAAGTAAGGAAGTCAAGTTTTTTTCTAAACATTTAATCACAATTGAAGTTACAGTTATAGATCGTCAATCATTATTATCAATTGGACAGGTTTCTTTTTATGAAAGGTCATCAGCAGAATATAAGAGGTGATCATCCATGATGGTGATGAAATGCTGTTTCCCAGGTGCCATGAACTCCACACCTTTTTAGTCTGTTGTGGTGAGATTTAGTTTTATATTTTCCTTTCAGCAACACAGAGTTACTTGTAGCTTCTCTGGAGGCCACTGTTTCAATGCTGATGTTAAAGTCCTCTTTTTTGCCATGCTATGCTACTGTCTGACCACCCAACCACTTGTTAAATCTGTGCTTTGTTTTATCGGTATTTTGCATTAGATGTTCTGCATTAAGTTCAGAGAGGTGGTTTTACGTATGATACTCAGAAGATGTCCTCGTGTTGAGGCAAAGATCAAAATCAAATATGACACTAAAGTTCATAAGAACAGGGCTGAATTGGAAAAATGCTACTAAAAACCAAAAACTTTTTTATAACCATCTTTCCTCTACCAGATAAGTGGTTTAGATAATGTGGCTAAATAGAGGATTTGTCTCTTCATAGTCTGATTGTCTGACTGCTGATGCTCCTTGTTCCCTGTTTGGACTGATATCTCCAGGTCTTAGCAATTAACTTGAGGAGTAAAGCGTTATCACACCTGATTAGAATAATGACCCAAACTATGAAAATAAAACCTAGGGTTTAAAAACTGATTTTCTTTTTCTATTTCAGTTTCTTTTTCAAATTCCATATTTAGCAGCACTGAAGGGTGATTGGGTTGAAGATAGCTTCCCGTCCTAAATACTTTGAAAAAGTCCAGCAAAATAGACATTATTATGAGCCAGAACCACATTTATCATCTCTGCTTCCACCCTTCTTGTTCCTTTTTGTACAAGGACAATATGATATGGATAGGATATGTATGAATATTCAGTAAAAAATCATAACATAAAAATCATAGCATAACAGCAGCGGTTTGCATATCGGTGCATTTCTGCCATTGCATGTGACTCGGAGTGGATGTGCAATATACACATCTGTGAGGAAGTGCTGCTACTAATGTGATTTTAATGGTTAGTTCTCTCTTGAACAATACCTGTTCTCAGCTGGATGCCTCCACCATCTCCCTCTCTTTTTCTTACCATCTCTCTCTCCGATTCTGTTGTTACCAACTCCGACAGCATGGCAGGTATTGTTTTCCCCTTGTGTGTCTGTGTGTGAGTGTCACGATGGCAAAATGTGTTCCTGGAGTCACTGACTGTAGCAGGTGGTATTTTTTCAGGCGTTTATATGTCTGTGGACAGATTTTTCATCACACAATAGAGTCGTAGCCATGCTAGAATAAGTCACAAACCTTTCCAGGTGTGTAGCTGAGATCAAAATAAAGGTTGAGCATGAAGATGCTCATGGGTTAGAATATCACCATGCTGACAGGCATCGTGGCTTAGTGGAATCCAAGTTCTATTTATCATCATGTCTCATTCCTGCATCTGCTTCACTTCTCTTTTTGTTCCATCTGTCCCCCCCCCCCTT
>OMNW01009881.1:0-12043 GCA_900303245.1 Selene dorsalis | reverse complement strand
TCCCCCCCCCCCTTTAGATATATGGTCTTTGTCAAGAGTTGTCAAGATGGTAGGCCTACTGACATGCAACACGCATTCCTTCAGTGACGCCAATGTTTATTTGTGCTCATGAAATGAGATTATGAGAATGGCATGACAGAGGAAATGAGCAAAGTTGAAGGCAGTGAGAGAAAGAGTTAGTGTGCATCGCCAAATTATGCCAGGACAGTGATTCAGCATAATATGAACAATGACTAATGAATAATTTATATTAGCTGTGTTCAGTAGAAATATATACCCATTATAATGTAATGATGTGATGTGTATATATATATATATTAGCCCCATATGTCAGTAGCATCGCATTATTTATGAAAAGTGGTGTTCTGCAGCAGATTGCTCTTTATGAAGCAGAAAAGATTCTCACTGCAGTCTGATGGGAGGTCTGAGGAGAGGAGGGAGAGTAGATGAAAGACGAGGATAAGAAGGAAGAAGCAAACTCAAAGAAAACTGCTCACTCAGTAAATAATCCAGACAGGAAGCCAGCAGGAGAGTTACACAGTACTCCTAATGTCAAGGGGAAATGCTGGTTTGGGGCTCATTTTTATAGTTTGTAGTTTTATCCACAGTTTGCCTTAGTGGTCATAACACTGTATTCACCAAAACGATTGCTGAAATGTGGTGCTACTGTATTACCACCGTACTGACACACCCTGAAGTACACTTTGACATCACGACAAAAATGGGCGGAGCTGAACCTCAGAGGGTGTCTAATGGCTAATATTTGCGGAAGCTAACATCTCCTTATTTACACTTCCAGCAGTTACGGAGCAACATTGGCATTGATTTTCAGTTGTGTTTAAAGCAAATTTTAGTTCAATATTCACTTTGTTTGAGTTTCGTTTTTGATCTGTAAAGTTTTCTCAGTGAAATGTCTAGTTCTTTAGCAAACTATTTTGAAAGAGAAAGCGAAGGCAAAAATAGAAATTATTACTCAAAACTCTATGTACTGTATTTTAAATGTTGACCCTGTGGTTGAACCTTGGCCCAGCCCACATGCTTGCTTTTCTTTTCCAAGCAACATTGCATGTCTACCCAACTTTAGATACTTTAGATTTAGCCCCTAACAATTTGCTTTACTTAATAATAAATAAATACATACACAATGAATATTTTAACTGTTCATTACCTTAAGGTAATTGAAAGCAAAAATAAACACAGGCTCTTTGTAGCACTGACAGCAGTTTCTCAGAACCCAGTAATGGCAACAACTATAAAACTAACGACCTAAGTTATAATGAACAGATGAATTTCTCTTTTAAAGAAAGTTGTTGTGCAGTCATCACACCAGCCTTTTAACGAGCTCCTTTCAGCCAGCATTCCCACATCTTCTCGTCAAAAACCGGCAACTGATTTACTGCAGCAACATCTCCCTGATGAACTGATGCTTGACTTCTTTACAGACATGCAGCCACGTTTGTCCAAACACAGAGACATACTTAAATCTAACGGCTTGTATTTGTGCAGCACTGACATAACCCTTGGCTTCAGTGCTCTCTTGTCAAATCATGTAAAGCAGAATCTCTGTCTGATGCTCATTTCCTATTCTCTTCCATTGATTATTCATTTCTTTCTTGGCACATTAGCCCTGAACCTAACGCAGAGCCAGAAAAAGCATGGTTATAACAAGAGATCCGTGGGTGCTTGTTGTGTTATGTGTGGGTTTTTGTGGGCGGGTGGGATGCTTTCTTCTCACTCCAAGTTATTCAGAATAAAGCAAAAATATATTGAAGCTAAACATGAGCATATGTGCATATTGTTATGACTGTCTATAATGTCTCTGAGTTATGATGTATAGTATCTCCCCACCCTGACAGCTTCAGACATGTTTGATAAATTAGAAAAAAGCTAATTAAGCAACCTTTATGGAAATACATTATCCCCATATAAAACGGCATTTGCATTATTCTGAGATTTATAAATACATTTCCTCACTTAATTATTCCCAGATCTATCTCATCTGCATCCTAAGAAGGAAAATAAATGCGTACATGTGAGAAAAAAGAGAAGAAAAGAGGAAAAAAAATCTTCTTTTCGGCAGCAGGAGTGAAGAAGGAGGGAACTAAATATGTATTCCTAATTGATGTTTAATTAAGGAGCTTGTCCAAATCATTAGTCTGTCTGTCATCCATGGTACCATCAATCACCGTGTGTGTAAAACCTGGCTGGCACATTGGTCCATGAAGGCATCTATCAAGGCACTTAGCCAGTCAGCATTCTCGCATTAGCCTCACCTCACTGCCTCACTGTATTGGTTTGTGTTTGCATTAGACATAGCACTGGCTTCACTCGCAAGGCAGTGAAGCACATATTGCTCTGGCATTAATCTCATTGTGGAGTCTGCGGGTAAATGATCCAGGAGCTCCAGGGCATGACTTTGAGTGTTGCAGCTTAACAAGTATTTGTTTGTCCTGACATGGAGATGCTGGGAAGTCTGAAGCCACAGCCTCTTGTAAATGCAACACAGTGTTGTTTTAATCCTTTCTCAGTATGAGTAAGCACAGAATTTACTGTATATATAGCATGTATAATAAAGTCTGTAACACTCCAGATGGCACTTGGGGCACTTCACACCAGCAGATTGGTTGAAAGACGAAGCTCCCATGTAAAAATGTGAATTAGATGGGATTAGAAGATTAAAGGACCGTGATAGTAATGATTCCATGTTCATTAAAATTCTGAACATTAAAGCCAGCCATTTTCCAAAGCATGTGTTTTCTGTATTGGAACATTATCTAAGGTAATTAGATAATATAATGGTCTTATACTCTGAATCGAAAAAGCAATTTGGAGAAATTCAAAACTCGCTTGCTCTGAACATTTTGTAACTTTATAGTTTTATCAAAGTTACATTGTTGTTGTTGTTGTATGGTATTGCAGGTATGTGCAGAGCGTTGGTGCATTCAGGTTACAGGTTGTTGTGAAGAACTCCCACTACGAAGACAGATCAGACAGTCAAAACATGCAACACAATCTGATAGTTAAGTAATTACAATATGTAGTTGTTGAAGATAACTGTATATACAAGACATCGTGGATAAATGTAGCAATGCTTTGTCTTTATACTGGAAATCATATTTGCAAAGACTGCATTGTTTCCTGAAGAAACTACCTATACATGACAAAGGCTAAATGGTACCAAAGGTGATAGTTTGGATTTTCACAGTTCCATGTAACCTTAAGAGGGTCAAAAGAAGTGAAGTTTTTCTACAAGACTTTAGCTTGTTAAATTTTTTTAGATTGCAGCTCTTCACATCTACTGTTGAGGTTATATATGGATTACGGTTCTGTCCTCTAGCCCCAGTGTTCCTACCGGTGTGACTCATAGCACTGTGCCACCACCTCTGCATTGATGTTGAAGTGCCAGGTTAGACCATTCAAGAGGGGTATCATGTTTTTTAAGAGATATCCGAGGAGGTCTATTTCAAAAAGCAGTATCAATTTTAAACAATGAGAATGATGAAAAATACCACCAGGTTTTAATCTTCAGAGGTCCCTTTAAAGTACGGGCTTTAAAGTTGACATTTTCTGCTAGCATTCAGTTTGTAATAGCAGGTGTCAGGATCTACAAACAGCAGATTATCTCAATTTCAAACAAAACTTTCATCATGAATTCATTTTTGAACAAAGTTCCTGCAATGCCTCTGGCTTTTATTAAACAGAACCGAGATGAGTAAGGCATTTGTACAGATCTAGAAACAGAACACAGCGCCCTGCCCTGCGTGCCTACGCAACGAGAACAAATAATCAACCACAAAAATATGAAAATGACTTCTAGGCAGATAGGGAGATGATTGCATTGATTGTGCAGTTTTTTTTTGTGGTTTGCGGTTCTTTTATGACACATGAAAGTGACTTTTCATCTGTACTTCTGCCTCTCAGAGTTTTTGTCAAATCTTTTTTAATGCAAATTGTCCCTTTCCAAATAGCCAACCAACCAAGGCGCCTGTGGTCTTCAGTCATTAAAGATGGAGCAGAAATGCTGAATTTAAGTTTGGGGCTGCTAGCTGGAAAATAGACTGTAATGCTTATAAGACAGGCAGGGTGCATGGTAATACACAAACATCCATCCTTGTGCCTCCATCTGCCCCTTTATCCCTTCTCATAGTTGCCTCTTCTGACTCGTTTTCACTCAGCCACTCATGACGAGGGGCTGTATTGTAATGAATAGTAAATATTATTTCAGGTATTAAAGAGCCGGTAAAAGATGTCTTTTTATTTTGCACCTGCACACATTATGTGCAGAGATGAAATGGATGAATTTGTGGCTGCTTCATTGATGTGACAGGCTGTTACTGGCTGCCGACAATGGGCAGACAGATCCAATAAAAGCTGTATTGTATTGTAGTCTTCGCACACTCAGACACACACACACTCAAACACCCACACATACACACACTTACACACACACACACACGCACTCTCCTTGCTCTGGTTACAACACCTGACGCAATCCCAGGAAACAGAGACAGTAGTGTTTTCCCAGTTAGCAGCACTCATAACAGCACCAGTTGTTTAACTGTCTCAAGGCAGGATTGCGTTTTCTTGCGATATGCTGATTAATGATGCATCGTGTCGTTTCACATCTCATAAGGACAGCAGAGAGAAATTCTCATTATCTCATGACACATTGATCTATGGCTCAAAGTACAGTGCTTTTGCTCCTTTTTCTCTGAATGGAAATGTTCATATGTGAATGCAAATAAATGTGGTCTCATAACACACGCTATCATTTCTGGCTTTGTATAATCACAATTCTAGTCACAAATAATAACTGCGATCAGTTATCTGACATTTATAGGTCACTCTTTAAAGGTCAAGGCAAATTCTACTATTAATATTGTTGCTCTGTTGATATCTTTGTACAACATCTTTACTGTCTTCAGGCCTCTCCCTTCAAAAAGAGAATTCATGGTGTTTCAGTCCAATTATGAGTTTCCTCCAATTTAACATCTGAGCTGTCATATGTTTTTCTACGCTGAATTTGCAGGTTGAGTGCAAGAAAAATTTAGCAGCTTGTTAATTTCATTACCTCAACATTCTCTAGTTAATTTAAGTACCAGTTTAAGGGGGCACTTAATTTGCACTGTTTTGAAAAGTTAGTAAAGCTGGAGTTGCACCACCGTTTTTTCCTTGTAGAGACCTGACAAAGATTAGAAATGATTTTGATATTTTTGTACTTTTACTTTAGTTATTGTGGTAGATAATAGATATAATAGAGTTCGTCATATGACACTAGCAGTGAAAATCACACATTTTGCTGTAAAGCAGCTGCCTATCAACATTATGAGATGCTGATATTTGGTTGAATATAGGTTGTGAGTCTTATTACTGTACATCAACTTGCTGATTATTGGCAAAAAACCAAAGCTGCATGCCAACGCCATCTTGACATAAATAAAATACAAAATACAGACATGGTAGTCACGCTGTGGGTTAGCCGACCTGATTTTCATTTCCACATTAAATGTAGCATTATAGTCATCAGAGCTTAGTGTCTCTCAGGCGATGTGATTGAAATGTCTTAAGCTTGTTCTTTAGGAGCTTCTCCTCCGTCTGTCCTTTCACTATCAGTGTTCTCTGTGTGTATCTACAGCTGGTTATTGTAATAAATATATGTAGACATAGTTGTGTGTAACAGCCTGTCTGTGGCTGTTTGAACACTTTTGTCCTGCGAAGTTAAACCTTCTCCAGCGATGACAATGACATGAAGAGTCAAACTACAAACAGTATCAGCCTCACTTCAAACTGTCTAATGGTACATTTTCTGTTGGCTATTGCTACCAATGTGCTGTGTAAAGGTACAATGCTGTGAAAGCATTTACTAATTAACGTCTTGTTTAGCTTTATTTATGGACTATTAGCGTAATTAGGTGTGTGATTATGATAGGACATTAGGCAGTCAGCTCAAGGGCCTTTTGTTGATTAGTGAGGCTGTATCGAGATATTTCAAAATGCTGCTTCCTCGGCCAGTATTGTGTGTTGCGTTCGGGTTTATGTGGTACAAATGACCACTTCTCTGTTATTTACATTTATGTTTTTCCTTTGCTGTGTTACATTCTTGTTATGCAGTGGAATAGAAGTATGTTATATTACCCTAACTAACTATGAGAGGTATTGTCATCTGATGCACTAGAAGCAAGGCAGTAGATGATTCACTAAATCAGCTCGTGTGGATGTGAGTGAGTGTGGATCCATAGATGTCTGTGTTGCATGCGTGTGTCTGTGAGACAGTGAGCCATATGGCTTTCCTGTGTGAGCGTTTGTATCAGAAGTTAAGGAGTCCCTGTAGAGAGAGCAGACCACATGTTATCTGACTTCTGGCAAAACAACTGATGTTATGCATAAAGGTGTAAACTAAATGGTTCCAGGTTTCATTTCTGATTGGCTGAGCACACCACATAAGGTTTTTTAATTTTAATCTCACAGGTGAGCACTTTAGTTGTGTGTTGTTTCAGTCTTCTCATGTTAAAATAGAAACAAAACAGCAGAGCGGAAGGCAGATGTTGGTTGCTCTTTCTGGGTTCAAGTATGTTTCACCTTTGCTGTAGCTGTGGCCACACCCAACAGTGATGTGGTCACATCGTCCTGGGGTACACATGTACATCTATGCAACGAGATATCAAGAAGATGATAAGAAGTTATTATATAATTATCATTATATTATATATGAACTGAACTTTTATGAGTCAGTTAAACTTCTAAGACATAATTTTTCAGTGACGTGCTCTTAACACTTAACCCCAGAAATGAGGTTGAGTGGAGGTTACACATCAGGCAGCTTACTGCCAATGACAGTCTTCATATTGTGTTCGTGTGAATGTTTCCAGCTGCAGTCACATTTACTTCTTCTGTGTATCAGAGGGTGATTACACAAACGACTCGCAACTTACTTGCAGGGAATAAATGACTTTCACCCCCAGAGTTCTCTACATGAGACACATCTCACTTATTTCAGCTTAAACGGCAGCTCTGTGCCACTTTAATTGGAGTCACATAGATTAAATTGTTGGAACACGTCTGAGTGTCGACTTCCATGGGCTCTTTGTTTAATGGTACATTTCCATTTGTGGTATTGGGCATCAGTTGCCTACAGGTTAGTGACAAGGGCAGTACATTGACTCTCAGCTGGATCCATTAAGGCAGTTTAGTCAGTCAGTTAGTTGCATCAGCTTCATCTTGCTGCACTTGTGTATTGGTTTTTGTTTCCACTGGACACAGTGGTTGGTCCAGTAGAGTCTTCACCACAAACTGCTGCACACAGGGTTTAGCAGCATCAATCACATTACTGAGGCCGTTGCCAAAATAACCACAGGGCATGGCAAGGCCTTTAAACCTTAAAAAAAAAAACCCAAACAACTTAAGACATGTTTTCTCTCGACACCATTAAAATGTTGTAGTTTTTCAAGTGTACGTGTTTTTAGAGAGAAGACAAACAGCAACACAAAAATCAGAATAAAAAACAAGATTCATGTGCAGCTATAAAATTTAAAGGTTATTTTACTCTTTACAATTTGTGGGTAACTGGCAGGAAATGAAGACAGTTAAATATAGATTTGGCTGTGAGGTGAGAAAACTGGGCTTGTGGCCAGTATTTCAGAAGCTAATGAGAAAAAGCTCTCTACTCTTTCAGCGACTGCTGAGGTGTGAATTTGTGCCATTATGAATGTTGAGCAGGTTGTTGGCCAAAAGGTGCGTACCTCTCTGGATAAATAAAGGTCACTGTCATTTGTGCACCTGGTTTCCTAATGAAATGTCAAATTACAGGCAGCGATGCACCAAACAGCATGTTGGCCCAAACTATGACGAGCAACAAGTTGCTATTTTCATGCCTCCTGCTAGAAAAAGACCCACTAGATTTCTTAACGTCCGTTTCAGCCTGTCGCCTCAGCAAGCAAGGTAGTTTTCCCCACATATACACCGTGGCCTGCTGGATCTCCACCCCGTCTGTGTCCCAGAAAATCAATTCTGCCTCAGTGCAGCCAGCTCTAGAAGTTACAGCCGGTAATGTGCGGTCGCGAAATGAATAGTCACACATTTAAACCTTTAGACGGGCTGGTAGGGGCTGCACTTTAGCGTAGAGGAATGTGGCTCTCAGTCGGAGGCAGAGCTTGCAAACAGGATGGAGAAACACAGCACCGCAGCAGAGTAAGTGCTGCATCTAACAGAGACAGTAATGTGACTGTGTGAGGCTGAATAAGAGCTCACAATTGAGAGAGAGTAATACTTTCCTCTTGCTCTCTCTCTTTCTTTCTCTCTCTGCTGCACATTAAATACCTGTCTGCCTTTTCTCTCCCACCCATACACACACACACACACACACGCTACAGCTCTGTTATCCAGGGAGTGGAAGGAGATGAGTTCCATTACCCTGCCATGTCATTGAGAACGCTGACTCACCTCCTACACACACAGACACACACAAGCTGCACCAATAAAACACACAAACACAGACATGCATACAAAACACCTAAGCGCCTCTTATTAGTGTGGATTGGGTTTTATTCTCAGGACCTCATTAATTCCTTATGGATGCTCATATTGATTGAGGCGGCCTCTGGTCTTGTTAATTCAACTGAGCCCAGATGGGTTTTGATTCAGTTGGAGTTGCCTGAAGGTGACTGCTACTTGTAAGAAATGGGAGAATAAAAGCAAACAGCAGTCTGGGAGGGGTATAGAGAGAAAGAGCAGAGGACAGAAAGAAGGAATGAGAGTGAGGGATCAAGAAAGAAGATGAGTGGAGATGGTAAATGAGATGAGGGGAAACATGACAGATAGGAACAGCACGTGACATAAAATATGTTACAACGAGGTGAAATGGATTTTATTTCGGAAGACGGAGATAGTTAAAGAAACAGAGAGGAAAAAGAAGCTTAAACTTTTTTGATGAAAAACAGAAAATGAATGTCATCATCAGTTGCTGATTTCCATCTTGAAGCATCAAGGAGGTTTTGGTTTCCCTCTGTTCTTTTTTTTTTTCTTTCGCTCATTATGCTAATGAGTCGTTACATAAAACCCTCTGAGTAAATTGCATTGGGGAGGTTATTTGCATGTTTATGCATGTGTATTTATAATGTATGTGTGTGAGTGGGACTTTGTGTGTGTGCGCACATGTGTACCGTGCATAGACAACAAGCATGGAGGCCAAATGCAAATTACACCACCCATTTCTGTTTCATCGCCACTCGATGAACTTCACCATTACTCTGCAGCAATTAATTACGCTGCAGTCAGGAGATAAGCCACTGGGTTTTATGTAAAGAAAAAGAAAAAAGAAACACTGGAGAGACACAAAGGAGCATCTGACAGCCAGCAAGATGAACATTGTATATCAGGTCAGATTATAATATATAACTCCACGAAACATAGGGTCCTCAACACAGCCGTGTGACATGAGTCAGAAAGAGGACACTTTTCTTCCCTTCCCTTCATACAAGGAAATGCCATTATCAGTGCTTCCAAAGATGTAAAGAAGGAACATGTTGTTCTTTTTTTCTGTAACTTTGCTGCCAGAGCGAGAATGGCTTGAGAGGAGTTATTTATCAGTGTCAGGCTGAGTGCTGTGCTCGCTCTCTGATGGTCGACCTGCGTCTATACAAAGTTTTTTTTTCAGTGTTTTCATCTCTTCTCTTCTCTGTTTTATGCCCCTTACTTATTTGCTTAACCTCAATTTTTCTTTTCTCTTTGGATTTTTTCTCCTGCCCTTTTCACTTTTCCCTCAGCCAAACTCTACCTACACTTTCCCCTACTTTTACCTGTCTCAGCCTTTCCTATCTTCGCTCATCTCTGTTATAGACATCCCTTTTCTTGATTGTCCTCGATGGAGCTCCCTATATTGATTGTGACTTGAATTCCAAATGGCTGCAGCAGGAATCAGTTCACTTTCTGTAGATTTTCCTCTTCCCTTCCTTTCCTCTCTAACCACTTCTCTTTTTCTCTCTCAGGTTTAGAAAAAGTTGGTCGAGACTCCAGTTACGAACAAGAGGGGAAGGTTCAGTTTGTGATGGACGCTGTGTACGCCATGGCCCACGCTTTGCACCGCATGCACCGGGAACTCTGCTACGGCTACCCAGGCCTCTGCCCGCGCATGGCCAACAACATCGACGGCAAAGAGCTGCTCAGCCACATTCGTGCTGTCAGCTTCAACGGTGAGTGATGCATTCGAATATCAAGATAGTGACACAACCATCAGTCCTTCAGGACAGAGCATTGGGCTGGAGGAAATGAAACCACTGTAACTAAACTAAAGGAGGATCAACCACAGGAAGTCTGTGTGCAGGTTCATGCATGGAGACACCAATGTCATTGTAATACCAAATATCAAAGTGTCTTACAATGGAGAATATTATGCTATATTCCTAAATTATTACAGTAATTCAAGTCAACAATCTGGGTTATTCCTGCAGTACAAAAAGGAGAAAGGGGAACTAATTAGAGTTTACAAAATGCTTAGACACTGTACAGTAATCCTTTAGTGTTTATCCACCCTGACTTGACTCATTCAGCTCCTGGTTTCACAATGCTAAGCTCAGCTCCTTTTCTAATTTGGTTACTCCTAATCATGAAAAAGTGTCATGTTGCTTCTCACCTTCAGAATGGAGTTGAGCTCGCTGCTTTGCCCAAACATCTCATCTGTTTGTGTTTAGCTCATTACAGATGTTGATGAGGTGTTGTGTCACTTTGAACCTGTAGTGCTTAATCTTTAATTTCCCCTCTCTTTCTTTCCTTTCCTCTCCACGACTTCCTCGACCGCCGACAAGTTTAAGTGGACCAAAAACATTGACTCATTTCCTCCTAAATAATATCAGACACTTGGTTTTTAATATTTTCTTATTAATCCCTTTTCCCCCCCTTGATGCACCGGTACGTGCTTCTCTGTCTGTCTTTTCATTTCCTGTATTCCTCTGTCAGGCATTGTGTAGAATACATAATGCCTGATGGTTTAGAGAGGAGGAGAAGAAGGAATACAGAAAGGGAGTTGTATTGTACGGATTACAGAAAGGCTTGTCTGATTTAGTTTCAGAGGCTGGACTGAAATTGCATGAGTGCGTCTGTGTGAGAATTTGTGCACAATATGTGTCGCTGTTTGTTGTTTCCCATGGTATCTCTCTCCGTCGTCACCAGAAGTGTCAAAAACCAATTCGCAAGCAGGCACTGATTGCTCTTTCATACCGCAAGAGCAGGTTTGTGCTCAGGTGCATCTTCTCTTTTATTGCCGGCCTAGAGGGCAGAGAAATCATCCCATAACCACAAGGTCACAAACTTTGTACGCTGATAAATCACTGAAGCCTGTCTCACTTACTGAAAGCTGCATGACCCCAAATGTGTTGTGACTGTCTCTGCCAACTATTTTGAGAGAACATGAAAAAGTGGATTAAATAAAGCTGAAGTGATAAGGGAGCTCTGATCCCATGTGTAAGTTGTCGAGCAGGAACCTGCCTCAGATTCACAAAGGTCTTGATAAAACCATTTATTATAGTAAACACCTCAATCGTATTGTAAGGTATGTGGAGCTCTATGACTTTGAGACCGTCTGTGAGCATCTCATACATACAGATTTCAGATGTCTATTGATGTATAATTTACCAATCAAAGACCTGAAAATCTTAAAATATCCAAGGTATGAATAAATAATACTACTCTCCACACACAATACTCCCTGAGAATAAGTGAAGAATGAAGCAAAAGCCTAATATCTGTATCCTTGGGAGGGTTTTCCCAGAATCCTCTTGTCACCCCACCAGCAGTTTCTGAAGTAACAAAGATGGGTCCCTCCTGGGTGGTCCTGTGTGGAGAAGCATCAGCTTCTTTTTGATTCCTGGAAATACTTAAAAATAACAAAAAAAACAAACAAATAAAGTTTTTTTTTTTCTTTTTTTTTTTTTTTTACCACACTGTTTACAAACGATATAATTTATTTGCTGGGCTCATTTGTTTGCATAGCGATGAAGCATAAGTTAAAGTATACTGAGGAACAAATGTTGACGCCTTTAATACTCTTGTA
>OMNW01009879.1:0-18381 GCA_900303245.1 Selene dorsalis | reverse complement strand
TATGTTCTGTGATGCTGAGACAAAAACAAACCATTTAATGCTTGAATATGGATTATAACAGATGTCATGTAATCTGTTTCCAAAAATAGGCACAAACAACGCAATGGCTGTTGTAGTAGGTAGAGTGTGCTGCCTGATGATGGTGTAACAGGAGGGCTCTAATGAGAACAGTTGCAGGACAGTTGCAGAAAAGGCCAGAAGAGGAAACGACACCCAGACTTTATGCACAGAATTTCTTCATGCTAATGCATTTCCTCACTGCCAGCAGAATTTATGCATTCATTCTTTGCGTTGGATTTCAGTGTAAATTAATTTCAGCATGCACACTTCTGCATGTGTATGATTTGTATGCAGAATAGTGCCCTCTGCTGAAAATCATTTAGGAGAGCGTTGACTGAAAACTGAGCCAAGTCAAGGTTGAATACACCTCACGATTTGTGCATCCTGACGTTTCTTGTGTTTTATTGATTTGACCTCGCAGGCTGGGCTGTCAGGCCTGCTCTCTGTTACCAGTATTACATTTTAAAATAACACCACAACAAGACACACCATTTATCTTTGTAGCCACAGCTCTTCTAACCCCCACCGCCTCTTCTCTGTGTCCCTCACCCGCTCCCTCCCTCCACCTCTCTCCCCCCCGATTCAGGTCGAACTGGCTGAAGCCGTGCTGTGGCAGGAGGGCAGCGCTGTGGCAGGTCTGTCTGCTGTCGGCCGGCTTCAACTGTTTCCTGGTGGCCTGCGTCATCCTGGTGGTGCTGCTGCTGACGCTGGAGCTGCTCATAGACATCAAGCTGTTGCAGTGTGAGTACTAGCAACAGTGTGACGTCTGCTGAGATTATCACTGTGATATGATTGTGGGTTTTTTTGCAGGCCACAACACTGAAGTGGTTTGTTGTGCTCGTTGTTTACCATCTTGGCCGGCGATGGTGTTCTTGTAGAGGGAGGAAAGTGAACCGCTCAGCACAATGGTTTACTAATTGTTATACAAAGGCACTGGGCCAATGTATCGACTCAAATAGAGACCTCATGCAAAGGAGGCCTAAATTAGCACAAAAGCTAAACTGCAGGAAGATCATGCACCCATGGAGATTACAGTAGAGTAATTGACAGACATATATTGCAAATCTTTCTTACTGTTTATCATCAGGTGCCTTTTACCATGATGCTGTAAATAAGCAACAACAAGAACAGTGTAAGTATGTGAAAGAAGATAAATCAATAATAGAACAAGTATGTAGTCATGTGCAGAGGAGTGCGAACACTAGCTGCTGTCCTGGTCTTATACATCTACTGTATAATCAGCCTGTGTCACTGATGACCTGTTCTGGGACCTGAGGCTCTGATCAATAATGGCCTGGGGAATATAACCTTTCCATTAGTATTCCACAGTTAGCAGTGGTGATCCATGTCAGCCCAGCATCGCCTTCGTCTCCATCATCATCTGGCCTGATGGATGCATCCTCATCCATCATAAGCAGAAGATCAGGGGTTGTGACCTGTTTGATGTGAGAGAGCTGATTGAAGAACATATAGTACCTTCACTTTTGCCGTGGAGCTGACAGGCTGACAGACGAGAGGGGCATAAGTGAGACAAATGCATGAAGGGAGATTAGCGGACTAAGAAATCGGGTAATACAGAGTTGGCAGGCGGATGAGCGCGGGGGTTGACTGGAGGGAGATCAATGGACTGATAGACAGATCACTGAACACAGCAAACAAAGAAAGATGGGGGCGAGAGGTGGAGCATGAAGAGAAATTCCTCAGATGACAGGCGAGTGCTTTTTGAGGCGGTCCACAAATAGCCCCGATGATACAGACACGTTCATGTACAGTATGTGGTGACTTCACATTCACCATGTTGCTTCACAGCTCTGTCCGTGCATTTGTGTAGGTGTGTGTACGGGGATGCACCTATGTTTTCAACAACACTTCGTCAGCGTTCAGCAGCAACAGAAAACACAATCACACCAAGCTGCAGGCCTCCACATTTCACCACAACATGTCACCCAAAATAAAAACACTAGTGATTCTGTTTTATCTCCACAGTTAATAATGCATTCCAGTTTGCCAGCATCATCCACTGGATCAGCCTGGCCATCCTCTCCGTGTTCTTCACTGAGGTGAGTGTCTGCCCCCCCCACCCCCTCCTCCAACTCAACACAAAAACAGTCTCACTTACAGCTGATGCAGCGGCCCCTCGATTAATGCTACGTTGTGCAGTATGCGGGGCCAGCGAGGTGCGCCGACACATTCTTATTATAATACTAACAACACTTAAACCGCCCCATGCCTTCTGTCACCGCATAATTAGTTATTGATTAGCAGTGGTGAATTCGTGCACAGTTCCATCGATGTTGTGCCTATGAAAGATTGGAAATCATAGGACAGCAAAGACTTTTTTTTTTTAAATAACATACATATATGCTGTTGCTGTTGAATCTGGCCTGCTCGCTCCCTCTCAGGTTATTTGATTGATCTGCAGCACAAACACTTTAAAAATGCAGATGAAGCCTTTCTGTGCCAATAGTTTTAAATAATTTCACGACCTCAGGTGTGCTGTATCGATTACCGTTCTCTTTACAGCCAGCCGCTTTCTTCTAAGTTCCCTACACTTGATCACCCCGGTGCTAACTTTATTTTTCTTTTTTAAGCCACAGTTTTCCTTATCAATAACAGCAAGTCCTCGGTGCCACACTGAAGCAGCACAAACAGCAGGGAGGCTGGTTTCTGCTCCAGTGCAACCCTGACTATCTGAAATGAGGATGGGGGTTAGGGAGGAGGAGAGAGAGAGAGGGTTATTTGCCCTCTGTGGCTCCTGCTGTGTCAGCAGAAGGAACTAAATGTGGTGTCTCTAATTGTTTAGATGAAATCCTATCGCGCAGCCTTGTCATGTGTATGAAAATGATGTCATTGATGAATTACCAGGGGAGGGACAAAAGAAAATCGGGAATTGCGGCTGCGAATGTTATTAACTACCCATCGTGCTCCATCATCCAGTGACTCTCAGCGTCCCTGTCCTTGCTTTCTTCCATCTTACCCTGAGTGTAACCTGCTCTCTGTCTCCATCTCTGTCCCCCTGTCTGTCTCAGACGGTGTTCAGGATCGTGGTGTTGGGGATATGGGATTACATAGAGAACAAAGTAGAGGTAAGCTCCCACGGGTCCCATTAGTCCTGACTCGGGGCCCCTTTCACTGCAGTGTCATTCCCTCAATGTCATACCTCAATGTGGATACTGTGGAAGCTACAGGCATAACAATAACTGTGTGTGTGTGTATATGTGTGTATTTTATCAGGTGTTTGATGGAGCTGTCATCGTCCTCTCTCTGGCCCCCATGGTGGCCTCAACAGTGGCAAACGGCCCCAGCAGCCCCTGGGATGCTATCGGTCTCATCATAACACTGCGCATCTGGAGGGTCAAGAGGATCATTGATGGTGAGGCTGGGAGGAGCTGGGGGCTGCTGTCCCCTGAGTCCTGTCCTATACCTGACAGTAAAGGACAGGACGCAGGAGACAGACAGATACTGCAGTGTGCTCTCTGCAGTGTTGGTTACATTCAGTCTTGAGGTTGTTTGCCCAGTTATTTGTTCCTCTCTTTTTGTCGTTGTTATTTTCTCCCGGGAATTATTTCAGTACATCGGGTACTGCATCATTTGTTGTAATGAACCTGTGGTTTCAATGCTCACAAAATAGCTCCTATATGAAAAATGATTTGAACACATAGGTGCATACTGAGCATTTAATTTGCTGGGAAGAATGCTTTTCTTCAACAAAGTTGCTCCCCCTGGTGGTTTCTGAATATACTGCATCAGGGATGATTGGTTAATGTGAGTCATGTCAAGACATTAAAACACAACACCACCACGAATATTAATGAAATATGCACATTTTATGACACCACCTTAATGAAAGTTCAATGTCACCGAAGCCTCACAAAGGCGGTGTTGTTTGCAGGATCATAGTGATGTCACTTTGTCCACTTTGCGTCCATCATGTTGGGCGTAGATCCTTGTAATGAGTCAGTAAATGTGGAGAACATGCAGGTTTTTATTGCAATACAGCTGTGGCAAACAAGGTATAAAAGATCCGCTTTTTGGATCTTTAGAGGGAATTTAATTAATCAATGTAGTATTGAGCTCACATCAAAGGTCTTTTCCAGGGGAAACTCACTTTACTTCACCTTCTTGTTCTAGCCTATGTGTTGCAAGTGAAGGTGGAGATGGAGCTGGAGATCCAGCAGTATGAGAAGGCCAAGGCAGTGAGGGAGGAACAGCTTGACCGCCTGACTCAGATCTGCCAGGAACAGGCAGTATGTCCTCTTGTCTGCATACCCTCTATCTACGTACATCATACACAGTGTTTATTTCTTTGGCGTTTAACCAGCAGAGGGCAGCAAAGCACAATGCAAGAAATGAATAATAAAATCTGTTCCTGAAAAGGCATAAAATTGATTTCATATTATTACAAAACTTTTTACTTTACTTTTTACTTTTTACAAAACTTTTTACAGCAGCTTTGTGAATATCAGATAGCCAACACTGTGCATCATCCCTAAAAAAATCTATTCACTATTTTTCACTTTCAAATTAAATAATCCAGTGTTGACTCAAGTGCATCCACTGAGTGCTCAGAAGTGTCTCCTGAACGTCTGAGAGTCATATTGCAACCATTTGAGAGACTGGCGTGTGCAGTTTGGCTTATACACACTGAACTGTTTGTAAAGCTTGGCTATGATGCAAGCAGTACAGCAAGCACCTGAATTCATGGGCATAAAATCCAAATAAACAACGAACATTTTTGCCCTGTTAGCAAGAATATACAGCATTTAGTCAGTTTCTTCCTGTGTGTATTTACTCTATATGTCTTGATAAAGGAGTATAAGAATTTTCTTCAGGTCTCCCATTCTGTCTCTTTTTTTTTCCTTTAAGTTTGAGATCAGGCAGCTGAGGGCTCACCTGGCCCAGCAGGACTTGGATCTGGTAGCAGAGCGTGAAGCAGCCATGCAGATCCACCATATGTGGGGTAAACAAAGCAGCACCTTCCAGGAGGTGGACGGACTGGCCCCTGGTGCCTCCGAGCATCACGGTCCACCTAAAGCTAGAGAGCCCAGAGGGCCTGCAGGTAACCACGTGGAACAGTCACTTCCTCTGCGTTACAGGCCATTAAAAGACCAAGGATGTTCAAGGATGTGCTGTTGACATTTTAAGTGGATTGTTGAATGTAAAAAAAGTTCAACAGTATAATTAGTAGAAAGTATGACACCAAACAACACATCTACATATAATAATATGTTGCTGCATTGTGTTGGAGAGTAGGACTGTGTGTTCATATTACTCCCTGGAACAGTGCTGGTGTCCTCTTCTCAAAAACATTCATCTCATAATCCACATCAAAATTCTGGTGCCACATCTAGATGGACTATAAACCTCTCACACAGTGACAGGTCATAACTTACAGGACTTAAAGCAACAAAGCGCTGTCAGGGCTCAAAACAGTGAGGCTTTTCCTTTGTCAAAGCTATAAATCACAGTGTGACCTGCAATACATCTGAGACGCGGCGTTTCTAGTCAGACATCCTTTTAACTGAGCCTGCTTCTCATACACACTCATGTGGTATTGATCATCTGGAGATGACCCCTGTCACTTTTTTAAGCCCAACTGTGAGTGGCCCCTCTCAGGACATTTATTCGAACATGTGACAGCCAAACATAGATGAATACAGACCATTTACACTGAATAGCACTTTTGAGAAACACAAGAATTATTTGAGAATCTACAAAAAAAAAAGACAGAGTAGTTGTTTAATTCATGAAACAACATTTGCCAATTTCACCTTCAGTCATATGAGGATTTGTTACTTTTTTATAAAATTGATAAATTTGGGTTTTGGATGCTAGATCAGGACAAACTTGAGGACATCACCTTGGGCTCTAGAAACATGTGATGGGCATATGAATTTTATATCTCACAGATAATTATAAATGCTTAATAGAGGGAAGTAAAGTATCTAAAAGTGTGTTACAATGTTCTTTATTGAAGTAATTCAAAGTTCCTCACACTGGACTGTAAAGCTTGTTTGGTCTCTTACATTCACACTGGATTCACTGTTATTGTGCCAGAGATGAAGTTTGTTAATTGTCATTTTATCCTCTTCAGATCACCATGGACAAGATGACATGAACAACTACATCAGCCAGTACTACAGTGAGCCAAGCAGCGGTGAGCATCAACAAACCCTGCTTCAGTTTTTTCTGTATTTTATATTGAAACACAATAATTCAAAAGGCCTGTGCTCTATGTGTTGTAGATATGGGGATCCCAGATCCTGCACGCGTCATCACCACAGCAGCCATAGACGTGCACCTGCCTAACAACCCCAGCCAGCTTCCCTCCTCTTTGGTGAGTGCAGACGCAGTGCCGTCCAGCCGTCTGCAGCGCACCGGCAGCTCAGTCAGCGAAGCCTCCATGACCACAGTGTCCCGCACCAGCTTCAGCGCCCGGCAGCACAGCATCAGCAGCCACACGCTAGGCTCCACCACGGACTGCAGCTCCACGGTGCGAGAGGCCTCCACCTCAACAGACTACAGCGACCAGCGCTGCTACCCTCCACCTTACAGCAGCCCTCTGGCCCTGGGCACTCAGCCGCGAGGGAGTCCCAGCGCTGTGGTGCAGGAGCTGCTCTCCTCTCTGTCCGAGGACTCCTGTCTCACACAGAAGGGCCTGGACCCTGTCAACCTTAAACCGCCCAGCCCGGCAGGCTCCACCAAAACCAGCCCTGAACTGGAGCACAGGGTCAACATCTACAACAAGAGGAACCAAGAGAGCCGAGTCGGGCTTCACTCTAAGCCGCTCATCCATCTGCAGGGTAACGAGCCTCTTCTGGAGGAGAAGTACAGGATGATGGAGCCAGTGGACGCACCAGTCAACCGTCTGTCAGAGACATAAAACTGTCTGACACTTTGACACTTGACAAGACTCGCTCTTCAGATCAACCGCAAAAATTAACGCTTTACTCAGCTCCCTTGTTGTTGGGAGTCACTGGCACATAAACTGTATGCCTACGTCTGCCATCCTCTTTGTGGTGTTGTAGCAGAGAGGATGAACTGGCCAGAGCAGCACAAATAAGAGCACGGAGGACCGGAGACAGACTTGATATCAGGCACCACTTATCAGGAATTGACACTCACAAAAAAAAAAAAAAACACTTGTGTTTTATGATCAAAAAAAAATTACCAAAAGAAACCAGCAACAGGGCTTAAGTCCTTAATTTTCAGACAACTGGTCTGTGCAGTTAATCTGGCTTTTGATACGTTAAGTTGTGGTTTGATTCCTAGGAAATGAAACCAGTGAGGGGGGGGATGGTGCTGAGGGCTTTGTTCCTCTGATACACTTTATAGGAATTGGAGATGCTGGACTGATGATTTATTGGAAAGCTATAAACTGTGAATAACCCCCCCACCCCTCAAGCTACAAGGCATGGATTTATCACAAGAGCAGGTGTGTCTGCTGTTTTGATGTCTAGTGTCTCCAAACTTACCAAGACCAGTCCTCTTTGTTGGACTGTTGCAGGGTACAATGGATCAGTTTCAACTTCTTTATAATCTTTGTCTTTCTATATCAGCAGTGTTAACATTTTTATCTAAATTCTATAAGTGGAACGAGTGTGGAAACCTTTTGACTGATTCAAGTGATACACAGTTTTTAACTCCAGGTGCCATGACTGGAGGCTGAGCAAACCCAGCCGAGTCAGTGTTTACTGAGATTATGAAAACGGCAGCATGTTCTTCATGCACCAAAACGATTAAAAGAAAATCTACCTGTATATGATAAGGATTTGCATCAGTCAGGTCTAAAAGCGTTACCTTTTTATGATTTTAATGTTTGGGAGCTGTGTAAATATTCCAGGATGTGTTCGATCATCATATCACAGCTGAAAACAATGAGGGACTGGCAACTCTTCAAAGAAATGTTGGAACAAAAATTATAGCATGAGCCTTCAAGATTTGAAACTTCAATATTGCAAACTAACCCTGTTTGTTGTACTGCTGACAGGCATTTTCTATCTTGATAATGGAAAGAGGGCATTACAAATGAACCCAATAAAGGGAAATCATGGCAAAACAAGTAAGACAGTTTTTTGTTGTCAATTTAATACATCGCTTTCCAAGAGCACCGCAATAATTATACATCCTCTGGGTTAGCGTGACCAGCTACATCTTACAGCAACCTACAGCAAAGTCAGAAGTCTAAAGACAAGGTAAGCATTCCCAAAAGATGTCCTTTGCTGTACCCCATAATTAAATAGAAATTACAACGCATGTACTACTGAAGGCGTGAAATAACCTCTTGCCAAAAGGTGGGTACATGCTTATTCACTGATATTTTAATGCTTGTACAGTTTATATAAAAACAGATGGCGTTTATCTCCAGGGTGAGAGTCGACTGTTCTTCTGATGCAAATCAGAGAGCTGTTGATGATGAGATTATCTTTGAACCCAGACACTCACAGCAACAGAAATGTGTTAAGGCAGGGGGCTGTGGGATCCTGTGCTCACTCTCGCGGCTCTGCAGTGGACGTTTGGTAGAGGTCGTTCCTCCTCACTTGTCCAGTGCTTCGGTCATCTCAGGGACAGCCTGAGGACAGAGCAGTGCAGACTTCAATATAAAACCTTAGCCATAAATGTATTCACTGTAGTAGTTTGACCCTGTTGGTTCTCATTCCAGTGTGCTTTTAAATGAACAACTTGCTAACACCAGTCAAAGTAACTGAATTAATACACTACAGAAATTATTTAGGCATAAAAATGAAGCTCAAGTCATTAATAACTGCTGCACCTATTTGAAATATCTCAAGGCTTTTCCGCGAGGGGATAAATGTTCGCCAGCACCTGTCACTTTCATCCCCAGCGTATTTGATATAATAAGATATATGAGTTTATTACACAAACCATCAAGCATGCTGGTGCTCACGGTAAAAATGAGTACACTGAGATTTATCAAGACAGTGGCAGGCTGGAGGCAAACAAACATTTATCAGTGTTTGCAAGGTTGATGAATGCAGAGCGACATTCTACAAGGGAGTCATCTGAGCCATAAATAAACACTCTAATATTGCCAGTCATGTAGATTTAAAGAAGACTGATTTCGAAACCTTGTGTGGAAGATGAACGCACAAAATTATTCAAATGCCTCCTCTTTTTGAGTCTCACAACTTCAGAACTGGATCATCAGTCACTGCCTGAGTTGCTCTGAGGTATCAATTATCCATTTCGGGAAAAGTAGAAAGCCCATCCATTTTAATCAGCTATCTGAGGAGTGATCACATGTAAGGTGATCTCACCCAGTAGGTCACAACTCTACTGCCACGAGCTATTATTACTAATCACTTCGACAGAGTTTGTCGGGACACCTGGGCTGCTGAGGGGCTAAATAAAACATGACCAACAGGACACACATGAAAATACAACCCACTAGGCCTCTCACGAGCAGCACTGGACAGTGTTGCTGGTGCCAACACTCCTGGCTCACTATCCCCAAGTACCAGGCTGATACGGGGAGGCAGTGGAGTGTGTAAAAGGCCTGGCAACTAGAGGCTGAATAGGAAGCTGAAGCGACCATTAAAGTAGCTATTGATCACTTTTCATATCTTCTGAGATGCTAATGTGTTTTTCTCTCTGCAGCAAACCCCAGCCACAACGCCACTCTGATTAATTCAAGAACTTAATAATTCAAGACGCACATTTCCATTAGATGGAATAAGGCATCGTGCAAGATTTATCGAGAGAGAAAGCAAATGTTATATTCTGACTGTCATTCTGGGCTGGTAGCTGTCAAAACATGCAGTCCAGATGGGAGCTACATGAGTGGTGTGTTGGCCTCGCTGCTTGGTTGAGTCAGTGTCATTGCTGCTTTAACATCAATCCCTGATGCTCACCTTGAAAAGATCGGCAACCAAGCCATAGTCGGCCACCTGGAAAATGGGAGCCTCTGGGTCTTTGTTGATAGCAACAATAGTCTGGAGAAACAAAACAGAACATGTTAAGCACTTGTACGTAACAATACACAAGCCAAAAGCCCAGAAACTGATTATTCAATTAATAAAACTGGAATTCAGACTTAAATCCTAAATCACAGAAATGAGGTGTTTAAACGGTAGCAGCTTACATTTGTTGCAGAATTGTAAACAATACAGAAACACTGAAACATCATATCAAAAGGTATGGTCAACACAGTTGTGGACAAACTCCTTTGCAGCAAGGTAACAAATGTTTTTATAATTTGCCAAATGTCTATATGGGGAGCTCAGGTCCTTGATGTGATTGGATTTCATAAAATCTACATTACATGGGGCACAATGAGTTCTGTATACATGCAGGTGACAGGAACAAGACAAGAGGAGGATGGGGAGATCCTTGGGCTCCGGTGGTGTTACCTTGCTGTCTTTCATTCCAGCCAGATGTTGAATGGCTCCAGAGATCCCAACGGCAATGTACAACTCCTGCAGACATGAAGACAAGTGTCACTTTGTTGTTGGCATGAGGTGTGATCTCAGGCTTTTGGAAGAGGTACACCTCTGACCCATGATACGGCAAGAGTCGATAGATGGTATAGTCAGTGTGGGTGTGGGTGCAGGGGTGAGTGTGCAAAGGGTCAGCCACACTCGCATCCTCCTAAACCTGCTGGGAAAACCATCTGCGCCTCTCTGTTTAATGTACTACCATATGAATTATTTAATGGTGTCTCAGTGGAGCAGAGCATCGATGTGTGAACACAAAAGTGTTTCATAACTGCAGGAAATGCATAAAGTAACATTTTAAACCAGCCAGACATTGACCTCAAAATCTGCAGATCTCCACTCAGACATCATCACACAGCAAAACACAGTTGCTATCAGATTATGATAAGGATGATCAAGCAAGATGTCTTTGGATATTCCAACTGAATCTCGTTTCTTTTTTTGTAAAGTATATGTTAACTCATTAACATCTTCCAACTCTACTCCAACACTGTGAAACTGTCAACACACAGACAGTCTGTTTAGGTGGAACAACAACCATTCAGAGGCTGACGCTGTTCAAAGACATTTGACTCCAGTGTTTACACTAATGATAATGAATTGTACTTTCATCAGCCAAGAGGAGATGCTATCTTATATGCATACAAGTGAAGACAACATGAATCTTTCATTCAACATTTTTGGATTGGTAAAAAAACTAATCAGATCTAAATTATTTTCAATTAACTTAGCAAAAATCAACAAGCTTGTCATAACATTTGGAAAATCCAATTTGGATAGTCTGGTCTGAGGCTCCGAGCAGAGATCCACTGCACTCTGCTTTAATGGATCAGCTAAATCATTTAGGGTCCTAAATGTGCCATCAAGTACATTTTGCAGGGCCTAATGTGTGGATAATCACAGCTGTGGTAACCCAGCTGAATCACATAATGGGAACTTAACCTTTTTAAAAAGGGCAGAGCAGACATCCTGATGCTACTAGATTGCAAGCATGCTATGAGAACTCCAACAGACAACAGATACTGCAACTAAATTCAAGTAATGCCTCCCTTTTAACATGATTAATGTAACTATTTACATTTTAACAATGCAATGACTCTACTTTTTTGATATGTTGTGAGTAAACACAAATAAAAACCTCATAAAGGGGGAAAAACATACCGGTGCTACGATCTTGCCAGTCTGTCCAACCTGCATGTCGTTTGGGACATACCCAGCATCCACTGCAGCTCTGGATGCACCAACTGAAAAAGGAATATTATGCAATTTAAAATCGACTTAGTTAAGAAAAAAATAATAATCCAGGTAACAGTGAAAACAAAAATGATAACGCCACCTTACCTGCAGCATTCAGTTTGTCAGCAAGGTCATACAGCAGTTTGAAGTTGTCACCACTCTTCAAGCCCCTTCCTGAGGAAAGAAACAAATCACCATACAAATACATTTTTGTACAAGTCTGCATGCAACTGAATTCCCCTCAAACTTGAACCCCTGGTCAGTAAATAAAAATGGGAAGATGAGGCCAGGGTTTTCCCTGGGGTTTTTGAGACCAAGGTAGCAAAGGCCTTCGGGAGGGGGGTGGGGGTTTGGGGTTGTAATGTCAAATATTGCCCTCCATCTATATTAAATATAAATAGAGGTTCCCACATGCTTGGTATTGCCCCCACCCCTTATTAACTATGAAAGGAGGCTGAAAATCACAAGACATGACAGTCAGCGGTCCTGAAATGTGTGTTTCTCTTCTATAATACACATTCTACATCTCAGAGGGGACGTCTTTCCACATACAGGCTTCCCTCGCCTTTCAAACAGGACAGTGGGAGAGACACAGCCTGAGGGAGAACCGGGATCTGACACAACACTGAAGGGAGAAGCAGTTCCATGGAACTGTGCGTCACAGATGTATACAAAAAAACAAACGTGTCGCACGGAATGTGCTCTGCTATAGTGTTGCTTTGGGTTGTGACTGATATCGTGACAAGTCTTGGTTCTTGTGGGGATGGTAATTTTAGTGTTTCATTGTTTTCACTAGAAGAAAATTTACAAAGTGATTTTCGTTGCAGTCTGCATCAATCAAATATGTTCCCTTTAGTTTAGAGAATAGAAACTGTATGTCAGGTAGGTGATATATTTTACTTACATCAAAAAAAGACTGCAGCTTCTGCGACTAGGATATTGCACTTAACAATATTTTGTTAATATTTCAAGTGTATTCTTCAGCCCTGGCTTTGACTAAACACTGTGCTAACAAACCAACAAGTGGGTCCCAAAATGCTATAAATAGTAAAACATAACATAAAAAAATAGACCGGTAACTCATACCTCCTGACACCACGACCTTTGCACTTGTCAGTTCTGGACGGTCACTCTTTGTCAGACTCTGCTCCAGCCACTCAGAAACTCCAGCGGGTGAAGAAGGAGCCACTGTAGGCCAGAGGATAATCAATTAGCAAGAAGGATAAAAACTTACAATAACAAATAAAGTAATAAATGAAGACTTGTTGATGTAGATGTAGCTTTGTGTTTTAATGTCACAAATGAACATCCAGAATATCAGACACTTTCCAATCAAGTACAGCAGAGCTCTTTAAATGAATATAAAAGATACTGTACCATCTTCTGATGCAGCACTTCCTCCCTCTGTTGAAGCGGCCTCAAAGGACGTCCCTCTGACAGTGAAGACCTTGACCGGCTCGTTACATTTCACCGTGCTGAGAGCATTTCCTGTAAAATTTGAATATCAACATGAAATATTTAAAAATCACTGAGAATCATCAGTGCAAACTCAGCACAGTCAAATCACATTGCAAAAACTAAGCAGTGTGAAAGTGACATCTGTGTCAGATCAAGCATTTAACGTTTCTACCGAGGTATGTCCAAACCAAGAATTTATGAGAAGATAAAATGAGTCCTTTGTGACGTTCTTCCCATAAGAACAGGCTTACCTGCATAGATGGTTCTGACAAAAGTGTCTGGAGACTTGATCTCAATAATATCTGAAACTGGGGCGACATCCAGCTTGGCAGCCACTCTTGGAAGCAAGTTCTGCAGATAAAATGGTCAATTAGCCAAGAAATACACACCGATCACAAGCGTTCATTTTAAAGTATCACAAAGAGTCAGTACTGAAACGAGAACTGACAGAGGCACTTTCTTGTCTTTGCTTTACCTTTCCAAAGGCAGATGCACCAGCGCAGATGTGGGTGAAGCTGAATTGTTTTTGTGTTGCCAGAATAAGTGGAGTTAACTCCTCTGGAAAAAAAAGAGAGGCAGTTTTTGACCCAGAAAGCAAAAGCAAAAATGACAGTGAGCGTTGGTAGTTGTGGCCAAAGTAAATGCATAAGCAGGAAGATCCAATGAATCTCCCCTACTTCAGTTACTACTGCCAACATAGTTTTTTAACAGGTCAAGCAAAACATCATCCAGCTGTGAATGTGGTGTTGTGCAAGTGGGTTTTTGTAAAAAAACAAAAAAAACAAAAAGAAGAAGAAGAAGAAAAAACAAGAGCAGACCAGTTCAGTATGTTTTGATCTTTGCTTGAAGGTTAAATATACAGCAGGCATCAAGCACCTGTGGTGTTACACACCTGGCATGGCACCTTTGTAAGAATCATGTTGGGCCACCAAAACCTTCTTCACACCCTGTACCTTGCTGATTTCCTCCACAATCTGAAAAGGGAAAAACATACATTCTTTGCTCTTTTCTGTTTACCATACATTAAGATAGTTTCCATATATTATAGGTAATTACTAACATTTAAACACAATCAATCACTACACATTGGGTGATACTGTAAGCAAGACTTTGTCTAAAGTTTAACAAACCTTTGCACAGTTTGTTCCAGCCACCAGACAGGACACCTCTCCCCCCAGCTTACTAGCAGCAGTGATGGCATTGAGTGTAATAGGGGTCAGCTTGTCATTGCTATGCTCTGCAACCACCAAGGTGCTTTGAAACCTCTGGAGGACACCGGTCTGTTGATAGAAAAAAGTTGACATCTCAATATGAAAAAATCCCGAGGTGCTCCCTTTCATGAGATATCCTGTGAATTTATTTATGTTTAATCTTGCTGAAAGAGATACGAGAATAGGATAATGCAATGTAAGCCAGTTACTTTATCAAACATTTCTGACAGACATTTTAATTTCTAAACTGTTAATTCTGCTGGTAATCCTGAATCAAATAACGTGGTCAAGGATTTAGTCAATACGGACATTTTTTTCTTTACATACTCCTCAGCTCTGGGAAATAATGTATTCAACAGCATTTGTCTATATTTCAGGGCCATAAATGGTTCACACTGCTTCTAGAGTATTCCACTCATGACTCCAGGCAGGTTGGTGAGCAAACAGCCTCTGAAACAGCTGTATCAGACTCAAGGTGCAGCAGGTTGATACCAGCCTCATCTGGACATGACTGAACACTATCAATGATGAAAGGTCATTCTGATGAAGTTGAGCAAATACTACAAAATACTAATCAAACTAGTACATGCTACTTTTGTGTCCTAGTACATACGAGGACATGCAATGTTTTGTTACAGTTAAAATATGGTGACACTTTGGCAACACTCCAGTTTCATAACTGTTGTTTAACGAGAGGTTTCATAACCACCCGACTAGCTATGCTAACACTGGCTAGCAGTAGCACAAAGAACAAAGCCTATCAACTGGTCATTTGATTATATCACGATGTCCGCATATATTATTAAAGACGGAATAAGCAAAGACAATCCTAATCAAGCAATAATTCAAAATACAACCACATCGTGCCACACGAGCTCGACCTGGGTTTGCTAACCTGTTAGCTAGCAGCAGCCAAAAACAAAACAGGTATTTGGTGTGTTTCATGAGTTAAGTCAGCGGTAAGAGAGCAATGCAATGTCTGCGCAGGTTTAAATGCTCTTCTCTAACTGTCACATACTTACCAGCTGTTTCAGACTCGTTTTATTAAAGGCTCTGTTCATGTTGGACCCTTTTGCCTGCTCCTGCTGCGCTGCAGAGACGAAACTGTGCCAAAGGTCATCTGACGCTTACGACAACGTCTCGCGAGATACAGCGATAAAAACGCGAACTTCTCTCCTCTCTCGCTCGCTCTCTCTATCACACACACACAGACACGCACGTCCTCAAATATCCTCCAAAATAAACAAATGAATAAAAAACTCGATGCTCCACGGTGATAAGTCAAACGTGGACACATTTATAGTCCACGGATTCATATTGTCTTCTGTTTATAGCATTAGGTTCATACACTTGGTAGAAAGTTCAGTAAAATAGGCTAAGATAGAGGAGGAGATCCAAATCTGCAGGACTCACTGTTCTGTGGACTTGATTACCTTAGACTACTGAGAATGTTTGAGTAGGCTCTATAGATTAATGCTGTTTAATTCACGATAGCAAAGCAAATATTAACCATCAAAATCCTAAAACATTTGGACATTTTACAGTTTTCATGCCACCATCTAATATACCACAATCCTCTGTGAGTTAGACTAAACTAAGCCTACCTATACTACAGTTTGTGGGTGATGTGTTTCTGCCTGTGAGGGAGGCAAAAGAGGGATGCTGTAATTGTGTGACTGAATCTCTCTCTCTCTTTACTAATGCAAAATTTGTCAAATGTGGGCTCCTTACGGTGTAGAAGCTTAATTTATTTTTGTCAAAGCTTAATATCATCTGTCAGTCACCAAATATAACCCAATGAGTGTCCATTCACAGCAGGAGATCTAAGGTAGGCTATTATTACACAGCGGCTCGATGGAGCCAAGATTCCTACATGTTTCATCCAGTAGAGGGCTCTCTGCAGTAATATGACAACACCGCTCCAGTCACTTTCTTTTTTTACAATAAACTAACAGTTGACACCTACAACAACAACAACAACAACAACAACAACAACAACAACAATGATAATAATAATAATAATAATAATAGCCATTGTTACTATTCTACCCACCTTTATTATCATCATCTAAATCATCAATTTAGCATTAATAAGATAATAACCAGTGGTATTAAGATTTTTATTGTTTCCTACAGTTTCTGCTTTTTAGTCTCATTTCTGTATTTTGGAGGAAATCTAAACAAAACCTGACATTATGGATTTCCAAGGAAAACAGCTGTAAAACCGTATCACAGACATTTAAACTACTGACAGCCTCAACAAATCACAGGCCTGGGTAGACAGACACTTAAGGGAATGTGATACCAAAGGAAGTAATAACAATAGAATCAACACTCATACTTGATGTCACACAGTAAGTAGTGTAAGTTAGCCTGTAACTGTGGAGCGTCAACAGAGATAACTGCCTTCACTCGTAGGAACCGGAGATGGGCAGGCAGCGCTGTGGGACAAATAGATTAAAAAAAAAAAAACACTCGCACACATACAACCTTCCTCACATCCAGCCCAAGACGCCATAGAAAAAAAAAAAGAGCAAAAGTCCAGGAGGAGATTTGCATGGCACCCTCTCCCGGACTCAGAGAGGTCCAGGTTTACAGACGTCACTGGTCGAGGATCTTTGTTTTCTCTCCACCTCTCGGTGGAGGAATACAAGTTTATCATCCAGCCAGGGACGGGACGGTCTCCTCTGCCGCTCCTTTCCTCCATCTGTCGGCTTGCACTGGGCTTCTTCTGTATGGTGGATATCCTGCTCAACACTTCTTTCTTGGATGATATGGGGGATCATTCAAAAAGTAAGACACTCCTGTTTTTATTCATATTTTAGAACTAGGGAGCTTTTTTTTGTTTTTTTTTATTCTTGTATGTCCTGACCGGTGTGCAGTCGCTTGAATTTAATGTTAAATCGCTGGTTTCGTTTCAAACTTTACAGAATAATATAGAAAAGTGACACAATGATACGACCAGCAGCCGCGCGCTGACAAAAACCCCTCTGTATTATTATATATAATATAATGTCTTCAGCCTATATAAACTTATTCTACATGTAGCGCCCGTGTGTCTGAAGAGACTCATGCCGTGAGTGACTTGGATATATTTTTAGCTCCTGTGCACTCATCTTAATAATTCAGTAATATTAATATTCTTGGATGGACCACAGGTTACATGTTTGTTGTGATACGCGCACAGTAGTTTCTCTCCTTAAGGTGAAGGGGTGAAGGGGGGTTAACAGGGATGTCACGGGGATTAAAAAGACCAGCACACGGTTGTTGCTTATATTATTATAACGCCTTTCCGCGTCTTTGCGCGCGCAGAGAAGTCGGGAATCGCAATGTGTGTGGGCTGTGGAAGTCAGATACACGACCAGTACATCCTGAGAGTCGCCCCGGACCTGGAGTGGCATGCAGCCTGTCTCAAGTGTGCAGAGTGCAGCCAGTACCTGGACGAGACCTGTACTTGCTTCGTCCGAGACGGAAAGACTTACTGTAAAAGAGATTATGCAAGGTACGGATTCAATAGTATTCGGGGTTATTAATTTATTTTGTTGTTGTTTTACTGTTGTAAATTTTAGAGGCCTTGTGTTGAGCTGTTGGAATGAAAGTGGTGGATTTGGAAAAGTAATGTTCCCTTGATTACACTGTCCATTTTAATGGCAAAGGTGCAGAACGTGCAAATGAAAGTGCGCAAAAAATGTGCATGTGTTGTTTTAGTCATTATACCTCACAGCTTCCAGATATTTCAGTTACAGTCAATAAGAGTGTATAGCCTATCATTTGTGGAAAAGCCTATAACGCGCGAGACCCAAAACATGTTTGCGCTCCCTTTCAGGTTGTTTGGCATCAAATGTGCAAAGTGTAACATGGGCTTCTGCAGCAGCGACCTGGTGATGAGAGCACGGGACAACGTGTATCACATGGAGTGTTTTCGGTGCTCGGTGTGCAGTCGACACCTCCTGCCGGGAGAC
>OMNW01009876.1:0-16813 GCA_900303245.1 Selene dorsalis | reverse complement strand
TCTCTACTGCTTGTGAAGATTTATTCTCATTGACAGACCTCAGTCAGGCAAAGGTTGAATGAATGTAGCAAAAAAAATATATCACATTTAATAAAATCTTGAACAAGAGGGACCGGTTTTGGCGTTAACTCAGCCTCAAGAGTTATTTACAAAAATGTGATTGTGTAACTATGTGTGGAGTCTCTACAAACACCCCCACACCACCTAGCTTCTATTTGTCAATTATTATTTTGCAGTTTCTCTTGAAAAATAATCTAAACTCATGCATTATCTCCAGTATCAAGGTTATTCCATTAAGCAGAACATCCTGCGTCCACCTCCAACTTCATCTGTATGTGACATCAGACCAGGAGTTTATGTTTTTGCCAGTTGACATCCAAACACTGTCTCTTCTACTCATCTGTTGTGTTAGACACATGCACGGTCAGGTTTAATCATATAGTGAATAAGCTTCGCTATTATTGAACAATTGTGCATCTACAGCCCTTCAGGTCAGGCTTCAAATGTTAGTCTCACTGTGCGATGACATCACAGTCATCTCTGACAGTTCAACTCATCCACTCCATTGTTCTACTTGTGAGGATTAGCAAGTAGCAGATGCCATTAACACAATCTGCCCTTGTATAGCAACAACGAAACTAATTTTCTCACCAGCAGAGCTACAAGTCATTGACCCCAGGAAAGGCTAAGTGGCTGAGACTGAAGCTCAACAGATGCTCTGCATAAAACTCATTCATTAGGAGGGAACTGTATTAAGACAGTTCTTCTCACCCTGACATGTGGCAGATGAGTGCAGAGTCCCCAACGCTGCTCCTGCTGGAGCTCCACTACAAGGCATTAAAATAATC
Organism: Selene dorsalis; assembly: GCA_900303245.1. Classification (NCBI taxonomy): domain Eukaryota; kingdom Metazoa; phylum Chordata; class Actinopteri; order Carangiformes; family Carangidae; genus Selene; species Selene dorsalis. Next base: position 15,965 of record OMNW01009876.1, on the reverse strand, counting down.
TAATCAAATATTTTCTAGCGTGTTGACATAAAATGTGACTAGAGAGTCTGATATTGTTTCCATTCCATCATTTTAATGGTATCCTTGTGTCTTTAGAACGAAGTGAGATAAAATAAACCACTTCAATGAGGAAATGAAAAAAGACGTGGGATCATTTTCAAAGTGCGACGCTTCCACACGAGTGTCAGCAAACAATAACACGGCGCTGTCGTCAGGGAATTCCAGCTCATATCAAGTCCCTCACTTAACGCCTCCATTAGGCCCCTGAGAATATCACAGCTGTAATCTGGGCTTTATTGCAATTCCTTTATGGCAAAAGGGTCAACCAGCAGAGGTCAGCCGCAATCTGGCTACGAGCGTCACTTTCAAAGAAACGACACACGCCTCCAAAGTGACAACACTGGTACGCCCCGAGCACTCAACCCACCGAGTTCATTAGCTTAATATCTGTGGACATCTGTTTAGGGCCGCGACCACATCTTACCTAATCAGAGAGCTCCTCTGGGAAATCATCTTGACGAGTTAGAGACGCCATCAAACAGCAGCATCCCTGCCATCCGCAGGGCCGCTACATCATCACGGTAATTAGGGTCTCAGTGAGAAGGAGCCATGTCCTGACAGCTCTCTTGTTATTTTATTTTACGAGTGGGAGGAAGATACATTTCATCTTGTGCTCTTAGTTGATGCTTCCAGCCATGAGACCGAGAGACAAGTGACGAGACCGTGGCTATGCACAGACTGCTTTAATGTGTGTTTTAAAAGACATTCAGAGATGCTTAGCACTAACCAAACAAATCCCTTCAGCATCTCATGCAGATGTCACTCGTTTTGGTCAGTGACTGTGTCAGAATTGAAGTATTTCAGTATCCACCGGGTGGATTGATACAGACGTCCGAGGGATTAAATAAAGATAAATCATCAAGATCATGGTCATGTTGTTTCATTGTGAGATAATAATGCAAATAAATCTCCACATTCACCACATGTGATTTGTTGCTTCAATTAATGGAAGCTACATCCATACCACTATTTTTTAATTTTAAAGGTCCATAATGGTAGATGTCCATGTCTTCTTGATAATAAAAGCAGCTCTGGTTTCTATAGAATTGCTGTGACAGGCCCAGAGCCTGCTCTCCTCTGATTGGCCCCTGGACCTGCTGTTACTGGAGCTCCAGAGAGAAGCTGAGAGAGTAACATACCCTTACAAACACGCTGGAAAACTCTCAACCCCTGTTCTTTTTGTGTTCCCGTAAACACTCCTATTGTGTTGTGACTTTTTGCAGCAGGTTCATGTGTTTGCCAGTGTTGTGGGCTTTGCAGTGTGTTTGTGTATTTGAAGGTGTTGTGAGGTTTCACAGCGCACGCATTGTCAAACTGATCAATACTTCAAATAAAACACATGGAAAGTAAAGAATATGGAAGTTTACAATGCATCTCTTTTACTTATTCCATATACACTCAGTTTTCAAAAACCTGTGCTAGAGTCACAGCTGACTCCATTCTAGTTTGAAAAGTTCTGGGTTGTGTTGTGTTGTATTGTGGGCTGGATGTAGACACCTACAGTTGACCACTGAGTGATCGAGTAGAGTGGTAGAAGTGATATAGATAATACATCATAATGGTTGTGATGTGTAGTCATATTCTACATTTTAATGCTACAACTGTCTTTCATTTTCTACAACTAACCAACTGCAGGGACTGTGTCTGTGTTTTCGATGGGGCCAAAACACTTATCTGGGCAAGGATAGTTTTTATCTTGTAACTCTCTTTTGAAATGCAGCACTCTCACATGGTCTCAACTTCCTTCCAAGACTGAGCTATTTTTCCATTTCTTTTTGCTTTAGTTTGATGTTAAACTCTGTGGGATTGTCTGAAATATCTCCCAACAATTACAATTCAGTAATACTAACAACCTTTTCCAGAGAAATTTGTGAGAAAAAAAAAATGCAACCCATCACGAGATTAATTCTTGGAGGAACATGTCCAACCACTTGGCCTCAACTGCACGGGAAGAGCGTGTTTTATGCAGTGAAACAGCCACCAGGGACGGCTGTAGATTCGCTGTGATGGATAAACGTACTAAATCTGTATCTTTGATTCCAGTGAAATGTGGCCATGGTCCAGACATCTTCCCTGTCCACTTTCACTCACAAGGAATGGTTCATAAAGGCTGTGGTTAGGTGGCGTTAACAGTGGCAGCCGTTACACTGCTGTCCTTACCTGCACCACTGATTGAACTGGCTTTGCATTGTTTGCAGTTTTTTTCGCAAGCTCCGTTTCTGTTCAAGATGAGTTCTCAAATGAAACTCTGATATATTTCTCTGTAGATGTGAACGCTGCGGGAAAAATAACTCTTCAGGACAGCAAAACCCATTGTGCTGATATGTCCTGTGGTGCATGCTCGACTGCTGCCATCAAACTCAGGGCCAAAGATTTGAAACGAGGGAAGCTGAGACCGTCTGAGATTCTTCTGTGGACAGTAAAAAAGAAGAAACATACTGAAAACCAACTATATGACCATTCCAGGTGTTGTGAACTCTCCGTAGACCGACCGCAAGCCTTAAATCCATTAACTGTCCATGTAGAGCTGCACAAAAAAACACCAAAAGATATGAAGCTTGGCGTCTACATCCACTGTGTCCTGAGGTTTGTTTTGGCTGTTGGCAGTGAGACAGTCCAATGAGTAAACCATGTCAATGTTTAAGCCATGAACCTGGAATGTGAAGCATAGATGGTACGATCTCTGTACACACATTTCCCCCCTTTTCATGTTCACTCCCGCAAACTGCAATTCACATAACAATGTCAAACCTTTCATTCTGTCTTAAGTCTTACACACACACATGGAGGTTTTTAAATCGCAGATCAGTGTATCGTGTGAGAACTGGCTCCACCTCTGTTGTCTTCATGTTGTCCCAGTCTCCTCCAGCTCTGCGGAGGCTTTAACAAGCCTCAGTCAGATTATAAATTATACAGAGCTCGTCAGGGCTGCCATCCAAGGCAAACTCTCCCAGCACACATGACGTGACTGCCGATCTCCAGTTCATGTGAACGCATAGCCCAGATGACACAGAGAGATAAATGAAGGGCCACCGAGTCCAGAGACAAATCCACACGTTCGACTAAAACTAAATCTTCTAGAATAAATCCCAAACCTCCCTGAAGTCTGACAGCAAATGCACATTTCATTAGAGTTTGAGTGGGTGGGTCAAATGGGTGACAGGTATGAGTGAATGCAGTTGTACCTTGAATGAATCCTAGATATTATATTACAGATTCTATCAGACTGCGTCTGGCAGTTTCACGGCAACGTTGACTTTTTCATCCCAACATCTGCTAAACACATCAGCTTTCCCCGACAAGCTTTAGCAAAAATGTGCTCAACAATTAGCTCATTAAAGACTTAACTGAAATAAATGTTTTCATAGCTGATAATAATCTGTATTTACAGAGCGCTTTGCTAAAGGCACTTTACAAAGTGCCGCACAGTAAAACATACAGGTCATGTCAGGCAACAGGGATACGACAAGCAAATCTGAAATACATTTTAGATGTATTATAGTATATTTAGCAAATAAATCAAAGGCATCATCATCAGTAATCTGGTCCATAAGATCCCTGGCCATGGGTAGTTGTGGAGGAGAAGCTGAAAATCAGGAAAAACTCAACGATAAGTTTGTTTTAAGAAAAGATTCTGCTGATTTTACTGATCTGATCTGTGTGAGACCATCTCTGCCATCTCTGGGTTTATCTGCCTCTGGAACAACTCACACCAGGAACACACTGTCTGCATTGCATGAGCGTGGCGGCTGCGTCGCTGACCTGCTGTGGAGAAGCACAGAGGTTCATCACAGCTGCACTACAGCACACTCTTGGATCTTTTTGTCTTTTCGAGTGAATAATATGTAAACTCTAAGAATAAGACTTAGATGCAGCAGAAGCCGAAGAGGTGTGAGGACACATCAAATGGTTCATATTTTGGATATATTTCTCAAGCGGTAGACTGCACAAATTTTGTTGTATGCTGTTCAGAACTAAAATCGCTGCCAAAAGACATTATTAAATGTTTTTATGGAGCAGAAATACCATAAATTCACTGCTTCTAGGTTCCAGTTGTTTCTGTCTGTTTTATGTGCTTGAAAATTGGTTTCATGTTTTCAATAAGTCACTGTTGTGATGATCATTATTCACTGTTATTTGACATTTTACACAGTAAGTGATTGATGGACTAATTATAAAATTACATTGAGATTAACAAACAATGAAAACAGTCAATAGTTCCAAACACAGCAAACAACAATCAGCAACAGACTGACTGAAGCTTCTGTACGTGTCAGCAGCTGTAATGAAGCCTGGGGAAAAGGAATGTGCATTAAATATAGGCTTGTGTATAGCAAAACAAAATGATCATCAGAAACAAAATGTAAGTAATTAGGTTCATTCTGAGGATTCTTGCTGACCATGTGCTTCCTTTTATAGCCACAGTTCACCATCTTCTAACGGCTGCTTCAGCAGAACAAAGCTCCATGTTACAAAACTAAAATCACCTCAAACTGGTTTTCATCAACAATCAGACCTGAATCCAGTAAAACACTTGAAGAGGGGACTGGCAGCTCTGAATGTGCAGCTGACAAACCTGACTGAACACTGGCAAGATCCATGTTGACATGACTGCATTACATTATTTCTGCAGATTTGTCAGCAGCTCATTCATGCTGACAGTCTCCAGTTCTCCCACATCCCAAAAGTGTTGTTCACCTGAGGTTATCTGCAAATAAAATGTCACCATTTGTGATTTGAACTGGAAGTTTGTACCAGATGTAGTGAATTTCCCTGCAGACATTCCTGATATATAGTGTTCACGATACCATATCAATTTTGGATTATTGTGCTAAGTCATGAGGCCAGAAACATCTTTATGGTGACAGGGACCTTGATGTTAGACCTTTAATGCTCAAATTATGATTAGTTCATCCATGAGTACCAAGGAACATTTCTCCAAGATAAAAGAATTCCAAGACTGAGCATTAAAAGTAGCCATCAGGATCGCTGTAACTTTGTGATGTCACAACAAATCACATTTGGAAAAGTGTAAAATATGGGACCTTTAAATAACAATGAACCAACCCTAACCTTAAAACTTGTGTGTAATATGCCACAGTTTAATGCTCCACATATGTGAAACCTTGTACTGCTGTAAGACAGCAAACACACATGAAAAAAATAGGATTAAAAAAAAACAGTTGCCTCAAGATGCTGCAAACTAAATCAATCTCCTGTCTCTGAATCCTTCTCACAGAGAAACTGAGCAGTGTGGCGACAATCCAAAGCAACCCATGGAGGAAATGAGTGTTTTTGCAGCTTTTTATTAGACTTTCAACAGTAAGTGGATGATGGGAGTGAAACCAGAAAGTGCCTTTAAACAGCTGCCCAATTAAATTTTGATCCATTCATCATTCTTCATTTTCGCGAGTGCATATCTTCCACTGGTGTGAATGAGGAGGCAGAGGGGGTTTTAGAGATTTGTCTTGTGAATCTTGTTTGCTTTTTTTCCTTGGGGCTCGCCACAGAAACAGAGCTCAGCCTCCCTCACAGCGAATCTTGTCTACCGCAGCACAGGAAGTGAGTGTTTTCTGTAGGGATACATGGAATGCCAGAAGAATAGTACAAACCCCAACTTAAAAAACACTCACACCAGGACAACCTGAGGAGGAATTCAGGAAGCATCAGCAGAGCAACACTTCTCCAGGAAGGGGGTGAGAGAAAGGCTAATCTTTTTGGGGCAATGCTACCCCACACTCAGCTGGGAAGGAATGCACCCTTTCACCAGTTGAATTGAGGGAATGCCTGGCATTGGTATAATAGGAGAAGAAATTTGAATTTCCCAGATACTGGTGAGAGAAGTGTATGAGGAAAAGCTTAACGTGGAGCATTGCGAGTCATTTCATTCACAATTAGAAGACAATTGTGCTTCATAAACCTTTGACATGTTGTGAACTGAAACATGGATCTGGAATGAAATGTTTTCTTTTCCGTTTCTTAGCCTCGCCAGAGTTATGGAATCTAACCCTGCTTAATTCACAGTGTTTGTTAATGCAGGCTCACTTCATGATAAATTTGAATTTTCATTCACTATTCCTCTATTAGGAACAGGAATAACTGAGTCAGCAGGAGAGTGAATAAAACTAGATTCAGTTAATTTTCACATTAAACAACAGAGAAAAGATTAAGAGTGCCTTTCACAGGGAGATCGTTGCTTTGGGTCACCAACACTGGACAGTTGAAGAATGGAAAAACATTGCCTGCTCTGATGGAACAGGATTTGTGCTGAGGCAGCAGATGGTAGGAACAGAATTTGGTGTCAACATGAATCCATTGACCCAACCTGCCTTTTGTAAACAGTCCAGGCTGCTGCTGTTGCTGCTAGTGGTGTAGTAGCATGAGGCATTTTTCCATGACCTGGTTATACCAATCAGTCATTGAATGTCTCAATCTATCTCCTTTTTTTTGCTGACCGTGTTCTTCCCTTCATGGCCACAGTTGGCACATCAAACTGGTTTCATCAACATGACATGAGTTAGATGGAATAGAGGAGGCTCAGCGTCAATTAGATGGTAACCTGCATGAAGGAATAAAGAAAAATAAATGATGAAAATATTCATAATTATTAGAATAAACATCTGCTTAGGATGATCAGTTCGATTAAGGTAGATGTGATCACTGTACAGTACAATGGGCGTGCAAGTACAGCACAGTTATAGTAGGTGCATGTCATTCCTTTACCCTCATCCTGCATTTCTTGTCTGTCCCTACTGGTCGTATTAAATAATGATAATAACATGATTATTACAACACTGACCACGGATGGCAGCCTGGATTCTAACAGTGAATTAAAGATAGGTTCATATATGTCCAAGTCTGAAAGTCAAGCGTGGAAACACAGAAGGAATTTTCAGGCTGAAAACACGGTAGCTCTGGAGGATACCCATGTTATTTTTCAAACTCAGAGTTGCTGGATTAGAGAGAGAGCATTTCTGTGTGTGGTCAGTGCAGGGTCTGTGGATTTTTCCTCTCATTAGGGCTGGATGAGAAAGGGATCTCTTTAGGGCCAGAATGAAGGCATGGAAAAATTACCGGGACCCATAACTCTGTCAATGCATTGTTTCATGACAAGCTTGAGAAAATGTGAATCTATCCTTTAAACCGTGAGGCCTGTCCTGCTGAGATCTGTGTCTGTCAGTGCCTGTATAGCCTGGGAAAATGAAGCCACGTCTGCATATCTGTGGTTTTGTAAGGAGTTGGCTCTGCCAGTCTGACTGCGCCACACATGGCCCTGTATGTCCCCCTTCTGGGAAACACTATAGGTGCTCAGCATTCTTTGTGGCTTCCTCCAGACTAAATTGGCTTGTTTTTCAACACAGGGGAAGGAATATATGTAGAGTATGAACAGGGGCTGTGAGGCCAATCTTCCCTCTGTGTCCCGTGACGTGGAGCTTTCACCAGTGAGGTCATGTCGACTATTCAAATCATGAGCTCATCCAGTTCTATTCTCTCTGCTTTCTATTCATAGTTTGACTCGAGAAACACCAGTCATGTGTTGTTTTAAATCATGGGAGGAAACTTGAATATTACCTCTGTAATTACCAAGGAAGTTTTTCTCTATAAACAGACAGAAAGTAGGTCTAATCACAGTATGATATCCTCTTTTCCAACCGCTGCTTTTGGCTAGTTTTTGTGCCACATATACATTTGACGCACATTTTCCATCAAGTCAGCAAACAATCGAATCTTGGTTTAAGCAAATTAAAAACTAAAAGCATTTCATGGAAAAAATGAACAATAAAAGTTTTTATTTATTCATCTTAAGTAAATCCAGACTTTTTTCTTTTGCTCCCTATTCAACTTGGAATCCAGAATATTCAAAAATGTGTCCCTGAAAACAGGGTTTTGCATCTGTATCCATCGTTTTGCAAACTTGTACATTCAAGTTTGTAATCTTAGCTTTGCAGACAATTTGTTTTCTGCCTGCAACCTCTGTTTCACAAGTTCACGCATTCAGAAACAAGTTTCCTTTCAAATGCTGTGCAGCAGGAATAGTTGTTAGACTTTTGACAGGTACACAAGATGTCACAACACTAACAGACTTAGTTACTGTGTCCCAGTTCAGTTTCTGCATGCTTTGGATGATGCATTCTGCAAAAAGTTTGATTTCCAAAGGTTATAAATCACAACATACTTTCCTTTCTGAGAAAGTTTTGGGAAATCCTTTAATTCACATTGAAGCATCGCGTGAAGACATAAGCTGTGTCATCATCATGAAAACTGCAAAGGATCTCGATATAGGACTGAAAACTCCCTCTTTTGATTATTTGTTGGCTGGGAAACAAGGGATGCATTTCTCTAAAGCAGCTGAAGGAGCCTTTGAAATGGGACGACTTTGTTGCACTGCTGTGACACAATCAGGCACAGTCTTTGAAGGATGTAGCCCTTGAATTGACAGATAGTCAATTGTAGCTTTCTTTTTGGGGCAATGCTACCCCATTGCCCCATATGTTTCTCTGATAAAAGCAATGCACAACACATTTAATTCATAAGAGCTGTCAGTAAACCTTGATCATTTAGTGGACCTAGCAGTGAACCTTCCATGACTGCCAGTAAGTCAACACAACATACTTTAATTTTTGAATATAAGAAATGACTAGGTCTTATATTAATACTGTGAAAGTAGAGAAATGCACACAGTCAGTCTGTATTCAGAAACTGAGCCTTGAACCAACCTGTCAGGACTTCTGTAACTTTGTGATGTCACAATAAGGCAGTCTCTCAGTTTTACCCTCAGCCCCACCCAACTGGAACCACCATCCATCTTTAAAGAGTTTGGTTTCTCTGAGTGTTTAACCCTAGCTCAAGAGGAAAAACCTGAGAGAGGAGATAAAAGACTATAATAAGATTTTAAGAACAAATATATCGTCTTGTGGATATCAACTATGAACTTTAAGCAGTCCCTGTAACTTCCTTTTAGACTGATACAACCATAATATTACAAACTTGTGTAAAATACAAGCAAAAGTCTGTTTTCTAGTTCACACTAGAAGGTGTTGAAAGAGAAGAGGCATCTCTCGCAGATCAGCTCACCCCACATGAGGGTCCTGGTAACTCAAGATGAACCAGGAGCTGTGGTGGATGTTTCCTGCACGCTCAGCACCTTGGATGAATGGCTGTAGCTCCTGTTCTTTGCACAGCCTATTAAAAGCTTCTGGTGCATATCTGCTTCACATCAGGATGTGGGGAAGTAATTACAGTTACCAAGTAAAGGATGGGGAACAGTGGAGGAACACAACAACCTTTTTCCAATGCCCACCTCTCTGTGCCAGCATGGAACTGCTGGGTTGCCAGTTTTGCCAAATAAACTTTTGGGATTTTGGAGAAAAGAACTTAACATGTCCATCCAGCTTTGCGCTGTGTTTTATTTAGGATGAAGGATTTAGGTTTTTTTCTAAACATATATGACTTTAAACTATTGCCACATTTCCAATAAAATTCATGAATTCACTCTGCTGAATATTGCATTCATTTTATGTCTCATCCCATCACCAACAGTTGTGAATAAAAGCCAACATATGCTGAACATTATAATGTCAGTTAGACAATATTGGGTTTAGACATAATTTTCATTTCTGACCAAAATTCAGTGTCCAAGACAAATTCAGCCCACAACAACTCAAATTACAGGACTAAAAGGAGTTGTTTGCTAGATACCATGGGGAGCTCTAGAATCAGCACACAAAGGCCCAGAGTATGAAGTAACTCATCTCTGTATCATTAGTAGAACTTGTAAAGATGGGAATTATCTAAAGAAAACACCTTATTCTCACTAGGAGGCACATCACTGTTACTATTCTGATCACAGAAGCTCCATTGTTTAAGTTGCATGTAGACAACATACAACATAAAGTCTTTTTTTTATTGTCATAATTTTCCACCTAAAAAGCAAAACTCAAGTATCTTAAGTGGGGTATTCTGGACCAGTCCTCTCTCACACTTTAGTGGTAACACGTGCTGACCTGTGACATCATAGTGCAACTCTTCCCCTGACCTCCCAGAGGTTGGCTTGTGTTCACAGCACAATGTGACTGTCAACACTCATTCCCCAGCCTGATGGGAGAAGCGCCACATAATCAGCACCGTCGTCACTGAGCGATGTCATTAAGAATGCCTGGCTGAGCTTCTATGGTCGGCCCAGCACTGAGCACATCAGCACCCGGCTGCTGCTGCTCTGTGACCTCTGTGAGCATGGGGCCCACAGTGCGCTAAGAGCGTTAGCGCTCAGCAGCATGAGGCTCTGCTGACTGGACCAATTGGTTAAAATGTTGAGGCAAGCTATATGTATCTATGTATATTTACCAATGTATACACACAGATAAAGCAAGTATAAGCATTGTGTCTGTGAGCTGCAGGCAGAAGTGCTACGCAGTCTCAAAATCAGCATTAAAATATCAACAGAGCTGTGAATGGTTCTCTGCATGAGCTGGGGACAACATAGTTAATAATGGTGTCCACTTGTGTGGAACTTTCCTACAATCAAGTTTTATATCACATCCTGGATGGTAATTCATTTCCTTGTTAGAGAACATGCCTTAAGGAATAAGTTAAAGCTCAATTGATCAATTAATCAATGTGGTAACCTGGAACTCATTAGAATAAATAAGCAATCCCATATGTTCTCCAGTGCAAATGAGTCTAAGTCTTGTGTTTTTTTTTAAAGCTCTCTGACCACTTTGTCAGTAACGACTCAATATCCAATGACTTGATTTTCATGGAAGGGCGGATATTGATTTCAGAAAGAAATACTGTCATGAAGAAGAAAAGCCGATTTGCCAATGTTCACCCACAGACCAAAGAGTCCTTTATTTTCTATTTATTGAAAACACACCAGTGAGTAGGAGCAGAACAGGAAGGTGCTGATATTGCAGAGGAGGCATTCTAAGATGGAAACAGCTTGATGGAGCCAAGGTTGAGTGACGATGATGTTCTTCAAAGTAAAGGGAGATTCACTCCATCTGCTTTCAGGCCCACTTCAACACTACTTCTCATACTTTAGATGGAACATTAACTTCTTTCAGCCATTTCACTTCAACTGATGCTTCATTCAGAAACTGAAACTTAGAATATGTACACACAACTGGAGTTCTTAAAAAATGGTGTTACTACTGCTCTTTTCAGTTACTACTTCAGCTACAATATAATATTCTTAAAAACAAGATAAACAACTTCACCTACTAACATATAAACCCACACAGTGTAATTCTTTACACAAATCATACATTAAAAGATAAGGACAACATAATAATGTTCTGTTATTTTATTATTTAATGTGTTCATGATTGTGACATGCTTTTAAAAATAAAAGCATGTGAGTTATGGAACTTTCATTTTCAACTTTCTTTTAATTTCATAACAGGTGGTCACATAGTCTGGAGATGCAGCCATGGAAACATGAAGTGGACCTTTAGTGAACAGTATTTTGTTAAATACAACTACTCAAGTTTTGAGAATCTCATATATTCAGAACAGAAGCAAAATATTTTCCTCATGTGAAATGATCTCTTGTGTTTTTATAGATAAAAAACAGCACAAAGCTTATTTACTGTACAGCTGTGAGCTGAAGACCTAACCTAAAGCTATGACGTGCATGTTGATGTACAGTGACAAGTATCTTTACAGTTGTGCCTCGGTTGAAAGTTTCATTTGTAGTTGAATTGATACTGAAAGTAGATGCAAAGGGCCATTTAGAGGAAATGTTTTCGCTGCATTTTTGTTCCTGTTTTGTATAACTCAATGTACCCAAGATGCATGATAACAAAACTACTCAGCTAAAAGCTCTGCTGCACTCCCTTCAACTACATGTACATCACTTAGCAGAATTTGGAGCTGTTCACTGAAGGCCACTGCTGGGGAAGGAGTACACCTCTCTGCTTTGCAGCCTGAACAACAGTAGTGAGACTGCTGGGACAGACTGGGCCAGTCTCCAGCAGTGTGCAGTGTAATGAGCAGCAATTACTCTATATGACAACTTAACATTAGGTCCCCCGCCACTGCTGCAGCTCCACTGTTTCAGTTCACCCTGGGAAGGCAGCACATAGAGCTCTACGCTTCTTATCAGCCTTCAGTTAATCAGTGAACCTACCCTGTATCAACAGCTGTGTTGCTCCACATTTCTGGCTCATGGCCACAGTTTGGATCAAGGATTTTACTTTCCCTGTTCAGGCTGTTTCACTCGTTGTTGTTCGTTTGTTTGTTTTTCAGGTACTTTCTGTAAATATGGAGGGCCGTATGTGAGCACTCTTAATTTTGGTTATGGGATCTCTGCATTGCATTTCCCCATGTCATTTAGTTAATTGAACAGCATCGTCTCTGATGTGAAAGTGTTATACTGCAGAATCCTAATATAACTGTGGAGCTGTCGTACATTTTCAGGGTTTCAGAGGAACCCTGTTCAAATAATAATAATAAAAAACTCATATGAGCAAACCTAAAGGCTTTGCAGAACTGATCAGGAATTTAATCATCATCCAGTCAATATCAAAACTGACATGTATCAGGACCACCTTTCGTTTCTTCAGATCATTTTGGTAAAAAAAAAAAAAAATCTTATGAAAACATAATCCTGGGTCTCTTCCTGTGCTGAAATGTAGAATAGAAATAAGTGAACTGAAACATCCACAGCAGGGAAAGAGGAAGGAAAAAAAATCACGTCTGGTTCAGATTAATCAGCCATCAATAACGAAACACCCAAGATTTGTATTAACATTCGATTCAATGTGTATTTGGAAATGTGAGAGAGGGAATAACAGATCCACTGAAAGATGCTTTCTCCCCCTCACACTACTGCTTTAGTTCTATCATCCGTCAGCTTATTGCTTTGCTTTGATGGCCTAAAATGCATTGTTTTTGTTGACTGCTCTCATCAGCCTCTTGCTAGCTGATAAACCCCTGACCCCATAACTTGGTTGTGACATCACAAAGTTGCAGAAGTCCTGATAGCTGGTTTTAAAGCAATCACATCTCAAGTGTGATTGAAGGAAAATTGAGGGACATACAGAACATTTCCAGTATTTAATATTCTGATTTGGTAGTTTTGTTTCTTATTACATGCACATTTAATTATAAGTTGATGAACTTTTTTAGGTGTTTTAAGGTATGTAACAGGGTTTTTTGTTCTCTATGACTGACAATATATTGCAGATGTGTTGAGGAACATTCCCTCGAGCAAAAACACAGGATCTGTTCTGCTCTGTGGTTCAGACTCCTCCACACCCTATACTTTCTGTGGACAAACTCCGCAGAAGAATACAAGTTCCTTGTGCTGACATTTGCTGTTTGCTCTGTGTGGATGTAGCCAAAGATGCTATAATTCAGTTTAACTACCATGTTGAGTTTAATGGAGTGGCCACACAGCAAAGTGTTGTTGGCAGTATATGATAACATCCACTGTAGTAAGTAAGTAATTCTTTACTTATATAGCACCTTTCAAAGCTCGAGGTCACAAAGTGCTTCACAGGAACTGAATAAAAGCATATAAATAAAAACACACAAAGTACGAAACATCAAACAATACAGTGCAACGCAACCAACACTCTGTTTAGGGTTGTCCAAATACCAGCCGTAAACAGGTGTGTCTTTAAATGTCCTTAAATGTGCACAGAGGTTGAGGATCTCAAGTTCCTGGGTGGGGAATTCCACAGCTTTGGGGCCACAGAATGAAACGTTGAGGCACAACCAGGAGCCCCTGGTCAGAGGATCTCAGTGACCGGCTGGTGACATAGAGACTGAGAAGATCACAGATGTGAGCGGGTGAAGAAAACAGAGAAAACAGAATCGGAGCTAGAACAGAACCCTGGCCATATCACAGGGGAGTGGGGTCAGACACAAAAGGGCCAACAGCTACTGAGAAGCTTCTCTCACTGAAGTGGGAGGCAAACCATTGCAAGGCACTCAGAGACACCCACCCACTCACCAAGCCTATCTAACATGATGCAGTGGTCTACAGTATCGAATGCTGCATTGAGATCTAATAAAGCCAGTACTGAGCAATCACCTGCATCTGCAGCCATCACCATATCATTAGACACTCTGAGCAGGGCTGTTTCTGTAGAGTACTGCTGCCGCAGACCAGACTGGAACTTTTCTCAAGGACCCTGGATGGTCAAGAAAGAGGTAAACTGGTTAGCCACAGCTTTCTCAAGGATTTCAGATATAAACGGGAGTTTCGAGATGGGCATGTCATTTTTGGGTAGGGAGGGGTCTAAGCTTGTTTTTTTGAGTAAAGCCTGCAGTAAAGACAGTTATGGCCCAGTCAGCTGAGTGCAACACACAACTGAGCTGCTAAACTTTAATGGGCTTCAGGGAGTCTTCATCTTTAGCAAAACATTTTTTGTTTCTGTAAAAACCTGAGCTGCCTCATTTGCTGAAAGTCCTGCATGACCAGAGGTGTAAACGATTGGATGTTTTCGTTACCACAGAAAACATCCAAACTTTAAGCTAAAGAGAAAGAAAACAGAGTGGCATCCTGAGTGAAGCAATACTGGAACCAACAAGAAGTGAAAGTGATAAAGTCCCAACTTACATGAAACTGGTGTCTGTGTCAGTAACCCACAACTTCTTCTGTGTTAATGTCATTGTTTATTACCTTTATTTTAATTCCTCCATACTGACTTCCTGATGCGTTAGGGATTTGAAATTTAATTTGAATTGACATTTTAAGACAGTTTATTTCTGACAGTTCTGCAAGATGATATTATCTGTTAAACTATATTTTTTGTTAAAGTACCGAGGAAGAAAGTTACAGGTACAATGCAGAGACAAACTCATCTGCCTATGAAGCCCTCCACCCTCAACAACCAAAGAGGTTGTGCTTTAAGCAGCCACATAGATGTATTTGTTTAATCTCTAATTGACCTATATGAGTGTTTCTGAAATACTGCACCTACAGCACCACACAAAGTGGACCTTTGCTGTCAAGGTAAAAAAACCAAGCGCTTACTGATTGTCGCCATGGTTTCTAAAATAACCTTCGTGGTTTCATTAGGTTTAGGACATTGACAGTATTTGGTTAGTGTGTATGACACTAACTTGTGTTTGTGTATGACTGTGACCTGAGTTTGACATCTAACCTTATGGTTAGATGTAAAAAAATGTTCTTTTATTTTATTATCCAGTGTGTTCATGATTATCTATAGTTTTGTTAATTATCAATAAAACATATTAGAGCTTATTTTGACAAGTTCAAGTTGACTAGAGAAAGTGCAGAATAAGTAAAAAGGGGAAGTACAGCACAGTGATGTTCATGTTTAGACTGTCACTAGTCTTGGTTCCATATTTCACAATGTTACACTACATTTTGTCACATGGCAAGTCTAGGTTTGTATGTCTGTGCAGTCATGTATATAAACACAAACATCCTATCCAGACTTCCTTGATACTTTTTCACAGTCAAATAAAAGTATCAAAGAACAGTACTTTTTCAAATAATTAATTATATTTATATAACGTAATCATTACATGAAAACCTTGACCCCGACAGCCGACCTGCTGCTTCTGGTAGACTGCCACTGTAGACAGCTTACTGCCATACAGCCCCTCCACCAAGACACATTCAGACACCTGATTATCTGATAATCAATACCACTGTGGCATCTCAAAGACATTTAAATAATTCCTATGTAATCTAATTGTACATTGCACTTTCAGTATGTAATTATCTTTAATGAGGAAACTAATGCTTCATTAATAAAAGACCCTGGCAAATTAAAACTCTTCTGCAACATCAGTCATAGTCATGGTTGTTAAGGCTACAGGCTGAAGACTGTTTACATTGAAATATTCAATAAACTGTTTAAATGCTAAGTTTGTAAGAGCGTGGAAATTTGTTTACATAGTTATTCAAATATCTTTGTGTGTTTTTG
>OMNW01009875.1:12922-30695 GCA_900303245.1 Selene dorsalis | reverse complement strand
CCCTCCCTCCGCCCTCTAGAGTTCGCTGGAAGTCTGGCTCAGCATGGACATGACATCATCAACAGAAAGAAATGAAGAGAGTGAAAAAGAGAAAGTCGGCGAGGGAAATGGAGGGAGGGAGAGAGAATACAGTGAATACAGTGCTCTGTTATAGTCATGTAGGCCTCACAGCATCCACCCCTCCACCAGAGACAGGCCAACCATCCCTCCTGCTCTCCCCAGATGCCTGCCTGCTGCTGTTATGAGGTGGTGATGTCATCGGTTGTAATGTCTCTCAAACTGAATCTGACTAGTCATGGACTGAGCAGAAGACTGAAAGAAACCTCTCACAGTTTGTATATATTATTTTTTTTAACTGCCCAGGCTACAACACCCCATTATACTGCTGTGCCTGCCCCTCAGTGAACCCAACACCCCTGCTGAACATTTTCATACACAAGTTAATGTTTCTTTATAGACAGCATTTGGATTTTTAACTACTTCACGGCAGCGAACAAAGCACCTCAATACTCCCACAATTAATCATAACTGCTTGTTGATTCCTGCTTCTGGCTCACGAATTCATTCCCTGCTACTTTTAAGATACAGTTGAATACAACAGCACAGCCAGCCCGATAAACAGTAAAGTGTGGTTACACTTCCATAAAGGGTTAGGTTTGACTCCTCTGTTGTAAACTGCAATGGTCCCACAGAGGTCTGAACACACATACACAGCTCCCCTGAGCCTCGCTGTGTCGCACTGTAACCTCACAGCCACATGTAGAGTACAGTGTGATGAGTTTACATTTCAGTAATGTAAATGTCCCAGTGAATATCACGTAATGTTTTATTATTATGGAAAACAATTCAAGCTTGTTATTCTTTCTGATTAGGTGTGGGTAGCAGAAGTAAATCTTGTGGTCTGTTGTTGTTGTGTTTTTTTTTTGATGATGCTATGAGGAACAAAAGAAAAAATCAGGAAATCACTAAAATCAGATTGTTTAGAATAAACAGTGAAGGATTCAGGATGTAAACATCATTTGGAGGCATTTAAATTGCTTAAACACTCTGAAATGCTCTGAAAGGCCCTGGGGATATTTAAAACAAACACTCAAGTCTGAACGACTCCCTGAACAAAGCCTGGGAGAGCTCTCATACAGCTCTGTAGTATAGTGGCCTCTCTAGGAGCCTTGAGTTGCTGAACTGTCTCAAAGCTTTACTACACAATAAGCAAACACAAACACACACAAAAGGGCTGAATTTATGTGTGCCTACAAGAGCACACTGTATGTAATACACTCTGAATAGACTTTTCTGTCTATAGTTGAATGTTCACATATTTTCTATATTGACTGTTATATTTATCCAAACAGACCTCCACATTTAATACTGTTGTTTAAATGTTACACGTCAGTATGAGTAATCAAGTACATCTAGTACCTTCTGACGAAATCTAATGAGTCAATCCAGTGAGTTTTCTCATAGCACAGCACAGACCTCACAGGCTGTGTATGTTTTAACTAGTCTGAAAAAAAAAAAAAAAAAAAGAGTCTTGACCAATGTTATTATCAGGGGGTTCACCAACTACCTTACCTGTCATTTAGCTGCTATTTGTTTCTGCTATTGCCAAAATCCCTACTTCAAAAATCAAACACAAATGCATGGCAGAGCAAAAGGCGAATACAATTCTGTCCACACAACAGAATAATGAATAAATGAAGCTGAAGGAGTCAGACAGAAAGGCTTTCTTGAAGAACACCGAAACACTGCTTCCTAATGAAAAGTCTGTGGGCAGGAAATGGTTGACTCCTCTGTTAATGTGAATTGTGCTAAATTGGTTAATGGGTAACAGCACACGAGTAGGACAGACAACACACATCCAGTTAGCGTCAACACCTTTGATTTATGACACAGACAACTGAAAAACTCAAATTCTGAAATGAAGTACATTTAAATTCATACAGTATGTATTTCTCTTGGGACAAACTTCTGGACAGAACACACACAGCAACTTCAAAAGGAGATCCCGCAATCCCAGTTGCCTTTAATGATCCCTACAACACAACTGATGACTGGCGACATATGAGCTTGTCCCGACCTGACAGCACAACTGACAGACGGGCAGATTGATCTGGTTCTTGTTCAGTACAGGTGTGATATGTAGAGGACAGCTGGTCAAGCCCTCCCCTCCCTCTCAGAATAGGATGAGGATGGGGTATAGGGATACAGGTTACACACACAGCTGTCACTTCCTGCTGAACTCAGTGAAAGTGTGCGTGAGCTCCACGTATATGGACTTGTTGAGCCTGCTAAAAGACTGCAACAAGGGTCACAAAGGTTACCAAGCCAGCTGTTGAGGAGAGAAGAAGGCGAAGAGGGAAAAAGACTCATCTGACGGAGCAAGTACAGGATAGTTCAAAATTATGTCTGCAAGATTTTGTTCAATACAGCCAGACAGCACAGCAAATATTAGCTGAATTGATGTTGGTTCCTGCTCTCTCATAACTAGCTGAAAAACTAAACAAAGACACATAGCGAGCACTGGATTTACATTTCTATATTGCATTATAGGTGACATTTAATCCTCTTTTATTTCATCACAGCAAAGCACCCTCTGCCCTAAATGGAGATAAACATGAAAGGTACTTGAGAAACCATAGCTACTCCAGCAGCACTGTGAGGTAGCCTGAAGGCAATGCTAACACCATCATGCTAACAGGTTTACAATGATTATAATAAGATTATAATGAAGCAATACTCAGATATAATAATTGGGTGATATATGCCATATTCATATAAAAGCAGAATAATCACCCATTCTTGGTACAAACTTTTGTTATAAATGAATGCAAATGCCTTTCGCCTCTCTTCAAAATCATCGACTCCAACTGATTTAACAGTATTTATTTACTTTTAAACACAACAAATACATTCATTCTTGGCACGCTTATGCAGAGCTCATGAAAATGGCAGAAAGTCCGCCCTGGGACACATGGAAATAGACAGCGCATTGTTTACAAGTGCCTCTGCCTGCAACGAGGTCTTATACGTCCATAAAACCGACAGCATAGTGAGTGAATTACTGTCTGCTACACTGTAAAACAAAAACCGCAGAGAAGCAGCGCCAAGTATCATATCTCCACAGGCAAGACCTGCTGTGGTGCAAGAGAGAGGAATGCAAAGCCTGAGGCACGCGAGATGAACAGTGGGGAGAAAAAACGGAGAGGAAAGAGAAAAATTCAACAGGAAATAGTTAAGTGCTTAGTGAATTATTTATTCTCTCCATTGTAGTGGTTGGCTTCCTGCTGGCTATGTTCAATTTTCAATAGGAATCCTCTTTATGCCCTCAGTTATCAACAAGCAGCACTATAGGACACAGCAGGCTCTGTGTGTGTGGAAGCCATGGTATAGGACGTGGGGCCTGGTTAATGGTTGATTTGAGAAGTAATGGAGGAGGAAGTCCAGTGGTGGGTTTTCCAGTTTTCCAGCTGTGCTCTTTCAGTATGCCGCTCAACAACGAGCCACGGGGACACTGAGAACATCCAGTCCACTTACAGAGTGAGTAAAGGAGATACAGTGGATGCTAAGTGCTCGGCCCACTTACAATCTATTGTATTTCACTTAACAAATGAGTAAATGAGACACAGAAGATGGTTTCAATGTGGACAATCAAATTATTGATGTGAGCCTGACACATCCAAATGCTGGATTTCTTCAGCCACTCACTTCCTGATGACTTCCCCTGGCCTTAAATAAACATAATACGTGAATGATTTTGACTTGAGCAACTAAATCAGGGATTACAATTGACTATTATTAACTAAATGAAAGAATGATGATTTATATTAAAATTAATGTTTCACTTAAGTGAGACTCACTTTTTCCTATATTTTCAGCCATCCAACAGCTTACACAAACATGCCCTTTACTATGTCAATGACTAGCCAACCAGCCCCACCAGCCATGGGTCAATGATCAGGAGCAAATATCAATGAGATGATGGAGGTGCTGTGCGTGCCGGGTTGCATGGGAACGGACAGCTTGGTCGACCATGGCTAACAGAGCGTGGCCGCACAATACAGACTATCAGTAACGCAAATCCATAACAGCAAACCAGATCCATAACAGCCTGAAGAGGTAGTGTTTGGTCATCTGGTTGGAGCCTTTGTGTGACACCAAGATGAGAAAGTGAATGTGGCAGTAAGATGTAAAAAATAAATAAATAAATAAACAATAACAAAGCATCCTCTTTCCCTGAGAGCGTCAGTGCCATCTGCTCTGAAATCTAACCACAGACATGTCACAGTAGGTTGATGGTTGAGAATCAGTCTTGTCGGGGAAACTCCTGCTCTGCGAAACAGACATCATTATGTCTATGAGTCATGAGATGCACTTTGAGATAACAAATAACAAAACTACCCTCACCCACTTTTCTTGTCACTGCTGAGGGTTTAATTTAGCACAGAGGGCTGAGAAAACAGGAGAGTAACATTCAAAATGCAAATGTGATCTGATTTGGAATTTAGCAAAACCACTGAATTAAAATGCTCTCAGTCAACACTGTGTGACACAACTAAACAGGATCCATAACTCGATTTATCAACAGGAATGAAAATATGTTGCATTAAGCCATAATAAGCAACACACAGCATGTAGAGGCAGAATAAAAATAGGCCCAGTCTAACCTCTCTGTGACACACCTGGTCTGTCTGTTTGTGTGGTGTTGTCCTCTTTTTACACAGGATAAATGACTGAAGTCAGACAACCTGACAACACATCCAAATGTTTCTGTCTCATACACAGAAGAGTTTATTGGGACAAATCCATCATTCATTTACGCCAAAACAAACACATTTTATTCATGCAGCTACCGATGAACCCGACTACCCTGCCTTGCGTTTCTGTTCTGATCCGTGCTTCGTTTCTACAGGTGAATAGCAGCTGGTGGGTCACCAAGATCTGAGGTCACGTCGCATGTTTTTTTTTCATAGCACTAGCAAAAACAATGTACCTGACAATGTACAATCTATAATATGAATTTTCATCATTTACGGCACTAAAACGATAGCCTGAAGCAGTGTTATACAACAGTACTGCACACACACAAAGTCACAAGGTTAGACTCCTGTAGCACCATGACAGAAAAATAGGGTCCGAGACAGTGAAGGGAAACAAACACTGTGTTCTACAGTCATAACACAGCCTAAAATACACCATTATGCTTGAACTGGAGGCTACTGAGGTTAAAACAGACTACGCACAACTCCATAATTACACAGATGAGATGTGGTGGCTGATGTGCAGATATTAAGGGCAGTGGGTCAGTGTCAAACTTTAAAGTGCTTAGTATTTGACTCTAAATTAAAGTTGTCTAAATGATACTGATATTTTATCTCTTCTAACTAGAGGCTCACAAAGAGAAGGTCTGTCATTTTAGCAGGTGGTATAGACTGATTAAGGTATTTTTTCAAGAAATCTGGCTTCTCTCTGGAATAAAAGCCATCAAATCTGACAGATGGATGGCTGGGTAGGATCAGTACTTTAGTGACATGGCATATCAGGACACAATCAAACCTGGTTTGGCAGCACTCCAACCCTCGTAGTAGCATAATAATTGAGACAATAATATAGTTGTAAAAATGGTCATAATAAACAGGCGTGATAAATATACATAGGAGTAAATAGTCTTCTGAAGACTTGAAACATTGTTCATTATATCAGTATGCCCTCCCATTTCTCCCATGAGGATCAATAAACAGTTATCTCTTATCTTGTTTTCAGTCCACTATTGTATGACTATGACGCAGAGCTCTATATTATGTCAAATATCTGCCAGCGGCCTGGAAGGTGTTGTTTTGGAAGAGGGTGGGACCAATAGGCCTGTGTATTGTGTGGTAGCATAAACATTTACGAGTCTGTAGCCTCAATACCTCCTCTGTTTGACTATGAAGCCAACAAGACTCCTTCTTCCAAAGCTCTCCGTGTCCCGAGTTAACACCATCTTTTCTCCAATCTGTATTTTCTCGTTGCCCTGCTGGGCCTTCCCACCACTGCTGTGGCTCACACTGGGAGCAGTGTCACTACTGGTAGGTAGCCCACATATTTCCTCTTTTCTACTCAGTGTGTGATGTTGGTTAAGACCACATTGTTTGTCCACATTTGTACATTACTGTGGGGTTCAGAAAGACAAACACTGTCGGGACCTCTGCTGGTTCAGGTGTCATGCTGACTCTAACCCCCAAGCTACTTTTCTTATTCATTAAATCTTCCGCTCCACTGCTTTTGATGGCCACGCTTTCATATCCTCTGTTTTTACATTAATGCATCTGTGTGTAATTGCAACTAAATTAACAGCACTTTATTAGCAATCTTGCATGAGGCAACCCGACTGTTACGATGGGCACAAAAAGCATGACTAATACCACACTGCTGTGACTGTGAGCTGTAACTGACCTTTAAGTTATTATGAATATTCAAATAATCCTCATTCCCTGCCAGGAGTTGTAATCGTCGTTGGATGAATCCAATATGGGTCGAGGTCTCACACTGGACACTGGGCGAGCTAATGGAACCAGTTAATGGGAGCGCTTGGCACAGTAGCTCAGTTAGGTTGTATTGAAAGCTATAGAGGGAGCCCTGAGGTCTAGGTCACTCAATTGTCCTATGCACAACAGACACACACATGCACACAATGCACAAGCGTGCACATAAGTACCCACAATCCCAGACAGAAACAAACCAGCACACAAAAGAGTCCCTCTAAACTATTCAACCACAAGCTAAAGGTTTCAGAGTGGATGCCTGGACAGCAGGCAGAACATAGTCAGGAGCACGAGAGCAGGGACATTTCAATGCCCGGTTTGTTCAAAAATAAATAAATAAAACTGCACATGTTGTTTGGCCCAGTGACAAAGAAGTCGGGGAGGTCACCATAGTTATAGGCTATAAAATTTATACTGTCCTTGTCATCTGGATCATAACATAGACGTACAAGAACTAGAGCAGACAATTTTTTTTACTGTTACTGACGCAAATTGTGAAAAATAACTGATTATAGATGAATCAGTAAGCAATTACTTATGTGTCAGAAGTGCTGACTATTTGCTAATTCCAGACTCTTAAAATGTGTGACGATGTTTTGTTTTTCTTTGTGTTGTGTGACACTTAACTGCACGTCCTTAGCCTTTGGGTTGAAATTGGACAAAGAATGTACTGTAGTTAATCAATCATTAATCAATGATAAAACCAATGATTAGTTGTAGCTGTAACTGTGATATTGATCTTTCAGCTATAGTAGTAATCTAAAGCAGCGATAGCTTCCGCTGATGTGAGGAATGAACGAGGCTACTGCCAGTGACACACATTTACAGTGTTTTACTGGAGCGCAGCAGACCAAGCACACGTGAGGTAGGGCTGAAAGTGGGAAATCTCACAACACACACACACACACACACACATTTACACACCGTCCAGGGTACCCCTCCTGTTCCTTCCCCCCTGACGCCGAGGCCACTGGGACGATTTCCTGTCCCTTGTCTCCATCAGTGCGAACCGCTCCCTCTTTTCTGGACAAGCTTCAGAGTCCACAGCAGCCTGGGCTCAGTACATCTGCTTCTATACACCTCCCTTGTCTAACAACTTTCCTCAGCTAAACAGGCCAGGCCTCATACAGCACACACACCTAGGAGAAACTCACAAAGGACAAAAGCTCACTACTCCGCACAACCACTCAACACAAACACCCTCAAAGCAGTCTGATCCTTCAAGTGACCTTCTGGCTACAGCGGTTTACTGCATTTTTTAGCATTCCATTTAAAGCTTGCTTTCTGAGCCGAACGTTTCAGCACAGCTCGAGCAGACCGACAGCAGGGAGCAGGTTCACCTTGGGTGAAACCAATAGACTAAAGAACCACAAAGTGCTATAAATACCCAGCTTGTCAGTATCTCTAACATCAAGCAGAACCAGAACAGAGACAGTGCGACAGCTAAAAACCCTGTGATCTACTAAGATGAATTCAGAGTTCTCAGTGAACGGCAGCTGTTTGGCAAGAAAGCACGAGGCAAACAGGCACTATAAAGCACTTCAGATAGGAGACTGATCCTACACACAGACAAACAGCCACAAGAGAACCAATCACTTCACTGCCTGAGTACAAAACAGAGACAGATACAGAGACACAGAGAAGCATAAGCAACAGCGTGCTTGTGAGTAAATGGCCTGGAGCAGTGGGGAGTGGTACCACTCTCCCCGTGTTAGAGTGCTGTACAAAGCTGATCTTGTCTGTACAGCTGGCTACTTGTCATCCTCTTGACACTTTGTGGTGAAAACACAGCATTGGACAAGACTGACAGACAGATGTCACATAATACATCACATATTGCAGTTTCAAAACGCACTGTGGCAAAACAAACTCTCTGCATCTGAATTGTTTCACAGCTTCTTAAAAATAGAGCCTGGATGACAGATGTGTCGCCCTTGTACAGTCACTTATAATTAGGCAGTGGCTGTCTAAACTATGTCGGCAGTGAATAATCAACAAAGGCACACAATGACCAGGCACACAAACAAACAAAACAACAAACATGTATTGAACATTAATGGATCGGTATTATCAAATGCTTTTCTTTTTCCCTTGCAGAATTTTAAATGATTTATTTCTGAGCTGAGTTTATCACGCATATGAAATGGCTTTGAGATTGCAATTTTCTTTTTTTGCTTTGTTACTTCTCCACATGAAACAGCATGTCATGGCAGGATATAAAGTTGGGAGGAGGGAAGATGAAGATGAGGATCACTTGGGATCAGTTCAGTCTTGGTCTTTGTTTTTACAACTGTTTTCATCAGTGGCAGCAGATTTTCTCTTGATATTATAATGATTATCTAGAGAAGCTGTGCATATTACATTATGCAGCAGGGTTGCTATTAAAAAAAAAGAAAAAAAGTTGTGTCAACATAACTGGCTCTCATGTTCCAGGATTTTATTGATCGACTGATGTCCTTTGGCTTCACGCTGAATGGGGACACACTGCAGCAGACCTGCTACACAACCCTGCACACAATATTTCTTGCTCTGCACAGTCTACACAAAAAAACTCCAACACATGTACTTTATTTCCAACTAGAAATAGTATTTGGGACCCTTTAAAAACACATCTGGTACTATAAAACAATCCATTCTGTGCATTCAATATACCTCACTTCTGTTTTAATGAAGTGAAAAGCCAGATTGTGTGTGATATAACAATTACACATTCTTCACTACCACAGAGAGATTAAGTCTATTAAGAGAAACATTTTGCATGATGCAAATGTCCTATTCACATCTTTTTCTCCAGCTCCAGGTGTAAGTGAACAACAAATGTTGCTGTTGAGGAACCTTTCAACCAGCGGTGAACATAGGACATCTGTTTGCATTTACAGAATGAACAATGAAAGATTTGTAGATTTTTACAATACGTTAATAAATCTTCACTGTAAAACCTTGGAGACCTTTTGTGCTTTTAACAGCAAACTTCTCTAAATTCAATTGGATGGAATAGAAAACATATGAAAAGCAAAGAACAGGTATTGAGGATACTTTTCTTTTACAGTTTGACCTCCTCTGCTACAAGTTCATTAATTGTGAAAGCCAGCTTGATCTATTCTGGCAAACTATTTTGGAACCTCAACAACCCACAACGTTGCATATTTTATTACTATTCTAAAAACATGTTCTCTCACTCAGGTCGTGTGAGGAGGAACATCCAGGAGGAAGTGGGTCAGTGAAGGCTGACGCACTCAAACAGAAAGTCCACATTCTGCCCACAGGGCTATAGACTCAACCACAGTCACTGACAGAATAAGCACCGTGTACATGAAAGCATGTCACATAGTGTTTGTGTATATGATATCAAACTAAAGATGCAGAATCATCCATATGCCCAAACAAGAACACGCACACAGATACACACTCACATCTGCCTTGACAACAACGATGACTTGTCTGCAAGCAATGTCAACTTCTCTCTTCATTCCTGATTTAGACTGGAATCGGAAACTGGCAGCAACTGTGGGACATCCCCTTCATTGTATGCCAGCTCCCTGACCCAGCCATGCCACCCAGGGGTCTGAATGATTTGACACACTCAACACAAGCGCGCTCACATGGGCACAACTTGACTTAAAAGGCCTTTTTTCTGGTTCCCCACACTTTACCTCAGACATTGAGACTATTGCTTTCAGTAACCAAGGGCACTCACCATTTCTGCTTCCTCCCCTGCTGCTCTTTTTGCTCTGGCTGCTCAGAAAACTGCATGTGGACAGACATTTCTTTTCTTCACTCTCAGTGATGGCCATCACTGTATCTATCATGCAGGCACTCTGGTTTGCTAGTCCATTAAATAACAAGGCACTATATTGGGTTCCATCCCATCACTGTTTCTGACATCAAAGTGACACAAACGTGAGCATGTTGAAATTGGACTGCAATCAAATACACTGCAAAACAAGAACTGAAAGGAAAACACCACTGGAAATCTTGGCAGGGGGGTTTCAGACATGGATCTCAGTCACGTTACTTCATATCAAGAAGTGATTTACAGTTATCCTACCAGCTGCAGATAAGCCCAGACTTCCCCAGATGTCCGGGGAAGTCCAGGACTTCCCTTTGTTTGATTTAACTTTATACTGCATCAGACTTGATTTAAACAATCGACACCTGAGGTTTGAAGTCAAACTCAATCTTGTTGTCTAAGGTGTGCGTGTGTAAAGACAGAGGTTCGCTAGAAAAGCTGTAATTAGGTAACACAGCTGCATCCTAAGGTTCATGTTTTGATTAACAAGTTGCAATTTGTCATGCATGTACATTTAAGCACGAGCTTGCACTTGAAAACAATATGAGCACGAAGACAGAAAGTCTCTCCTATCTGTCTGGATCAAAGCCGCAACCCCACATGATCTATGACTTTTCTCAACTGAGAGGTTGTGTCCCACCGAGAGGAGAACAGAGAGCCGTCTTCAGCATTTGATTAATATTCGCAAAATAATGGATGACAGAACAGGCCAGGAATTTCACTGATTGCACAGACAGGAGACATCCTCATCAGTCAGGCCCTTTGGAAACCACCTTCGACAGAAACTTGACTGGAAGCATCAAAAATATCCAGAGACTACTGCATTTTCTAATTATGTCACACAGTCGTTTACGGTCTTCGTGATTGAAAGGTTGAATGAATTATCTTCATTCACATGACACTTTCACAGTTAAGCCACCTCTTCGATGCAGACACTCAAACAGACAGTGATGCCAAAGTAAAAGCCCCCTGTCATATGAAAAAACTGTGGGCGCTGCCTGTGTAGCCTGACATTTACACTTTATACTTAAAAAGGTCCCATAATTACAGTCTAAACTTTTTACTCTCATGAAGAATATTGAAATGTCACATTAAATGGAAATGCGTGATATTGCCAGTGATTTTTCTCATGCAGCATATGACTTAGTTAATTTGCTACATGAATTAGACGAAGGTGTGGTTTTGTTTTTTTGGAGAATGTAGTGGAGACAAACAAGGTGACATCAGACATGAATGGATGAATGTTCTGATCAGTCAGGAAAAGGTGTGGTTTCAAGTATTATGAAGAAGATATATTCTCCTTTACAATAAGTCACCACATATTTATAATCTGGACCTTAGTATATTGATGGAGGCCATCAAATGTGGGCTCATCCCCCAAACCACCACTGACTGGCTACTTCCTCTCCTTTGTAAAGCCCTGCTGGACGAGTCATCTGTCCCACCTGTCCCTCTGTTTAAAACACATGACTCACACTAACCGTACCTAATGAGGGACATCACAGCTACTTAGCCTGGGGAGGACAGGCTACAAAATAGAAACACACCCACACAAACACTGAGTTTTACTGCCTGCTAGAGAAAAATGCACTGATTTATTAGGCTGAGAATAACACTGTGTATTTTCAAAACAAAAGTATTATATGGCATTTGGCTCTGTATAATTACACAATGATAGACTCAACTATTTTCACTTTAGAGTCTCTTTATGATAGTGGCTCTCCAGGGTGGATGTGTTCAAACAACTTAATAAGAAAAGCACAGGCTCACTACAAACATTAACAAATGAAATAGTGGTAACCAAGGCTCTAAATGAACACCCGCCAACCCGCCAAATGCAGGTTAACATTCACTTTGGCGGGTATCAATAAAAACTTACCGGCCAGTTTGGCCGATGATGAATGAGGTAACTAACTGTATAGCCTATCGTTCAGAGCCGTTCCGCCCCCGTAGCTTGGTTCCTTTTCAGTCTCTGTGTACACTACATTTCCCATGAACACTGTGCTACAATGCATCATACGCTCATTGGCTGCGGACTTACTTCATGCTGTGGCGCACAGCAATTGACTACATTTCCCATGAACAACGAGCTGTGATGTACCATATGCTCAAAATAATAAATTGTCTCGCATAGTTCAAAACTTGTTGTTCTTGTATTGTTTAAATAAATGTTTAAATAAAATGATCAAATGCATTCAGTGACACTCATAATCTGTCTTATTTTCAACAGGGGAAAACAAATGGCTAGCGGACATTGTGAATGGCTGGTAACTTCTGCCACATAGGCTAGTGATCAAAAAAGTTCATTTCAAGCCCTGGTGGTAACCCCAACATATGGGTCAACAAACAAGCTCAGCTACCATGGTGAAATAAGGCAGGCCGCCTGGATTTAAGATGCCAAGATTACAGCCGCACAGTGTAACCAATACCAGTTTTTTGTATTGTGTAACTGGATTAGGAACACAGCACGCAGGCACACAGGCATGCCCGCACCTGATGACGTAAGATGAGAGCAGCTATGGCATCCGTCTACAAACTTCAGAGATGATAAGGCAGACAGGCAGCCGGTGATGGAAGCCTGTAGCCCTGCAGAGCAGCCTCCTCGGGCTGGGTCCACCCAAGATTTCAGTAAAGCAAATGAGCACCTTCCATAAAGCCACACGACACAAAAAGCACAGCGAGGAATGTCCCCTACATTTCATTCTGCCATGAGCCTATTTTACATTAAAGCTCCAAAACTGGAAACAGATTGCAAAAGCAGCATTAAACAAAGAAGTATGCCTCTCCCCCCAAAAAAACAATGCAAGTGTGCATGTATTTGAGAAGAAACTGTTGAATAAATGCATTGTGTGCACATGATGAAACTTCTATAACCAGTTTCTCCTGCAACTGAGCAAGTCGAACAGAGCCCTGTGCTTTACAATCGTTTTTAGCAACAAGTTCAGTTTAAAATCACAGCCTGTTCTTCTATCTATTTAAAAGCAGTGCTCTTTAAATGGTGAGGTAAAAACAGAATATCAAAGAGCTATATCTGCTCTCTTAGTTGTTAGTGATACCATATTAAATACCCAAACCAACAATCCTGTTCCTCCAGAGCCTAGATCCTGTTTACTTAATAGCAATGGACTGATGTCAGCATCAATAACAAAGTAGGAAGCATTGATATTACTGTCGAGCACACACACAGACACACACACACCACAGGAGGAGTAATGTATGTTTTACCTGTGTCCTCATCTAGATCTCCTTGTAGAGAGGAGTCTGTGTCCTCTGAGGAGGCCTGGCTCCTCCAGCTTATGTTGCCCATCCAAGAGACCTGAATCCACACAGCTACCAGTCCGGGGCTGAATGTGATTGTTAAACTTTTTGTATAATGAACACTTGTTGGTCAAGCGGGCATTTTCACAGCTATCACTCAATAGCACTGCTGAGAGTTAGTCACAGACAAATCAGTCTACATGGTCATCCTTGCTTGACTCAGCCACGTTACACAGCACTTCAGAGGAAAGATCCACAAATAGCACTGACAGTCGGCAAGAGGAACTGAAAGCTAAAAAAGTTTTTTTTTTAATATTTCCTCTTGTGAATGTTTATTAAATACAGCTAGAATCACATAATTGTGGGCACAACATCTGAGCTGAAGTGGTTTAAGTTGTCATCAGTGGTTCTGGAGAGAGTCCAACCCACAGTTATCTGAAGTGAAGATGCACTCAACAGTCGCAAGCAACTGAGCAGGCCACCTGCGGGAATAAATGACCTGCTCTCTGGCGTGTGAGCCAACACACAGCAGTAAAATCAAGCGAAGCATCATCTTAGACGAAGACGAAGCCCTTTGTGGAAAAAGGTCTCAGGAGCACAGATGGAAGCAGAGACCAATACGACCTGTAAATGGAAGTCGTATTGAATTACATACGAGATCTCCAAAAACAATCTCTGTTGAAGATGTTAAAGGTGGAACGGCCTTGAAAATCTTCATGTTACCGAGACCTGATAGCCGCCATAGACAGCCATCCGTTCCCCGTCGATAGCCTCTCTCCGGCGATTACGCAACGTGCAATCCATCCATTTCTCTCCCTGATTCTCCCTCTGCTCGAAGACTCGTTTCCCATCAGCTTGCTACCTTTCTTCACCCTCTTTCTTTCTCTCTTTCCCTGCCTAAGCTCTATTCCATGCCTCTTTTTGCTTTCCCATACACAGCACACACACACACACACACAAAAAGTAATTACAACACAAGTAAACCTATATGGGAGCAGCAAGCCTCTCATTCTGTGGGAGAGGGAGGGTGAAATGCTTGCTGCCATCAAACCTCAAAATTGCAGCATGTCAAACCGAGACCATAGCTTGCCCTATGCAACAGTAGGATCACTCATCAGTAATGTGCACAGACCTAATCGTCCAGGGAACCCTTTTGTAATCATGACTACTTTAGCGCTTGCTCAGAGTTTTGGTGACTAAGGCATGTGGGGCTTGCTATTTCTGTACATCAGACAAGAAAGATATTTCAGTCTAAAGTGATGCAGTGACCACTTAGCAAACACGGAGCCATGAAATTGACTTACACTAGTTAACTGTAGGAATGCTTGATACACAGATATGCACTCTCTCGCTGAGCAGCAGGGGGAAGGGAATCTAAATTAAGGAACTGATGGATCAGTTCTGCTGTAGCTGGCTACTACTACTGACTGTCTACTAAAAGAAAAGTCTACAGGCTAATTATATAACACTGTGCTACTCCCACAACTTTGTTAACCAACACTAACATGCCAAAACTGTTGTGTCACAATCCAGGTCTCTGGTCAAACAAGGACATTTGAATTTTGCAACTGTGATAATACAAATATAAAACCTTAATTAAGGCTTATTTCTTCATTTCGTCATGAAATTATGTATTTGGATGTGCTTTTTTTTCTTTTTCTTTTTTTTACTGTTAAGTTGAACAGGCGGATACAAAAAACAGCACCCAAACACTTATTTCATCACACTAGGGTGGCATATGAAGGCACAACATCCATGTATGAGCACGAAAACATAAATATGATCAAACTTTAGTCACGGTACAGTACTTTTTCAACACAGTGCGGAATAAGACACCAGAAACCTGATATTTAAAACATCTACTTATTCCCAGAATAACACATACTCTGCCCACAAGAAACAGCTATAATTGTTTTGAGTAGGAGTCAAGATACTCAATTTTACATTTGTGTAAATGAAGTTGTTGTACATAGCCGAATACTTCTGACTCCACAGGAAGGTCTTCCTGTGAAGTGGGTGCAGGATTTATTCTGCAGTGATGCTAAAGGTGTTCGCTTCACTTAAACTTTGGGTCAACATTTCCAAATTAAAATCTGACCATGTCCCCGATGATAACGCCTGTGGGTGTGGTGTTTAATGTGTCACTGGTGACTGTAACTGCAACACTTGAATCAGTCCAGACTGTCTAATTAGGTCATTTTTATTTCATATAGCCCAGAGTCAACATAGCCAAACTGGTTTTACACATTAGAAAAATGTGTTCTACCCAATTTTGACCTCCAGTCATAAGAGCTGTTAATATGCTGACATGGACCTACATGGACAGTTATTTAACACACGTATAATATGTGTAAAGACATGTCTACTGTATATCCTATTCATTTCTGAGTCTAATTACTCAGACGGCCCTCTTTTCTCAATCCATTTACAACCCTAAGTGTGAACTCGAGTGAGAAATAAAAACACACACTCCCATATTTCCAGTCTTCTCCGCCCTCTTCCATTTTCTCTGAGGAAAGCACTAAGATCTGAGTTTGGTTGCCTGCTGCTGTTAGGTTTTTGGGAAACACCAGCACAGACACTGAATCTGTTTATGGATTACAGTTTGAGCTGCTTGAGTGATGAGGTCATGTGGGTGCGTATACACAGAATGGGGTTCAGTGTTGAAAGACACACACAAACCACCACCCACTCGCGTCCCCTGGGAAGTGACATCCTAAATGAAGTACACACATGGGGGGTGCAGAGGCAACTTGAAACAGGTAACGCTGCGTCAGTGTTTACCCCCTAAGAGAGGACGAGTCAGTGACAGCAGGACATGGTATCCATGGTGATTAGGGAGTATGATGCAGCTACTGAGCCTGGAAGACACACTATCCACTGCTCTCCTGTTGAAGCTTGGTGTTTATCTGTGCACTGTTAGACCCAGTTTGTGTGTTATGGTATCCATTTGAATGGGACATCTTGGCAGCATCATATCACTTTTTAAACCAAATCCCATGACAACATCCATGTGCAGGAATTCCTACTTACAGACTTTTGCTTTCTCCAAATCGTTTCCCTTTTAATTTGCTCCTCGAGGCACCAGTGAATTAATCTCCTTCTGTCAAGGTCTAAAACTGGTCCCCTTACAGTGGAGTCTCCACAGCCTAAACCCACTTAGACAACAAGCTCCTCTTAAAACCATCTATTTCCACCAATCCTTACACTCAACCTCTCTCTCTCTCGCTCTGAGGAGAGGGCTTAACGGGTTGACACTGAAGTTATGCCTGCTACACAGTTTTTCAGTGCTGCCAAGAGTCCCCAGCGTCAACCACTCTTTCCATCTCACTGACGGCCAGCATAGCATGTCCTCTGGGGACATATCTGGGATCAATGGGTACATGTTGGATGAAGGCAGAGACAACAGGCCAACAAGTGACCCAGTAAACACAACTAGGATCCAAGGGGAAGCTGTTCCACATGAGAGCGTGGATGCAGGAGTAAAACTGATGGATTGGGTCTATAAGTGACTTATCTAAAATACATTTACATTTAACTTATCATTGAACCAGCGTCTACAAAAAAAACTACACAGTCTCTGAGTTTTCATTTAGCTGTGACCATATGTAGTCATCTGTCTGCAAGACACGAAGGGAATCGGAAACTTTTACGCCTATGAAGAATGACTGAGCTAGTGGTGGATGACACTCCCTCCCCGCCTGTTACTGGGAGCTGTGTGTCCGTGTGTGTGAGTGAGTGCGTGTGTGTGTGCGTCCATTTACTGCAGGCATCACCGGACAGGACTGTATATGTGGGAGACAGCTGGTGGAATGGGATGCAAGTGTAGCTGGCGGGTATAAAGTTTCCTTCCAAAGGCATACCGGAGACCACCCTGTTTCCCCTCACTCTCAGTGCTCCTCTCCCTGCAGTGCTTTATTCCTCTTTTTTTTTAATTAATAAAGCTGCGTGCAAAATGAACGGCGCCGGTAGACGTAACGCAAAAAAAATGCCACGTGCACAACGTTGAAATCAACACAACACAAAAATACACACCACAGTCCTGGGCGTGAACGCATTACAACTCCACAGCGCACTGCTAGGTAACAACGCAGCTAAGCGCTAGCTAAGAAAAGCTAACCTTTAGCTGCTGCTAGCAACCGTTACAAACCCGTTTCTAACGGTCAAATACAAAACAGAAAAACAACCACGAGCGCTGTGTGTT
>OMNW01009875.1:0-12902 GCA_900303245.1 Selene dorsalis | reverse complement strand
GAGCGCTGTGTGTTTATTTGTTTCTCTGACCTAAAAATTGTCATTTTCGGGTAAAAAGCTGGTGATTTTTTTTTTTTGCTTTTAACGTTAGCGGTGCTCTCAAACAATCAAAACCATGGTATATATTTACGCTGGGAGTGAACGGTGAAATGCCGGTGAGGTGAGGTGAAGTGCCATGTAAGCTATATAATGGTGGCACATTTTAATGGTATTTTCTAGACAAGCTAGCCCACGACATCTATCTGGTCCAAATTGGTGGAGTAGTAACAACGGCATTGGTCACTTAGGCAGAAATCTCTTTTAAGTCAGCATGAGGTTGGAAAGACACAGAAAAAAAAGCCATTTGCTCCAGCTAGTACCAGCTAGCTGATACGGCGACGCTTTATTTTAACTGGATAGCCGAGAAAAGAACAATCCATAAGGCCCAATTAAACCACCATTTACAATGAACACATTTCGTTTTCTGGAGCTCTGTTAAGCGAAGGTATCAGTCCACAGACCCCGAATTTGGACCGTCCGTACCCCGTGTGAGGGATACCATTATCCCGTCTCCTGAGCTAGGGCAGTGTGGTGGAGTCTAGCCGGGCAGGACTTACCTTGCTTGCTCTCTATTTTTCCCGACATTTTCGTAGCCAGCAGCTGTGATCCCACTCGCAGTTCAACAAAACGTTAGCTACAGACGAGCCTCGCCGTGTGTCTCCTCCGATTATTCCCTCATTTTCGATATACTGTTGTGTCCATGAGATGATTCCGCCGGGGTAAATGTGATATATTTATAGGCCACACACATTGGTACGGTCAAAAACTGTCTCAGTCCGTCTCCGGGTAATTTTCACTGGATACACACAGTCACACGCCACACACACATACACACACACACGTTAGTGTCTTGAACCTAGACACGGGCAGGGAGCGTTCATTCAGTATAACAGCGCCCCCTTGTGTTAGGAATTAGTCACATCAATCTGTCAACAAGGGGATGGGCGTGTTTCAATTTCAATTCACAGAGTTGTAACTAACCCGAGTGTTTGTCTGTCTGTGGCGCATTGAAGGGGCCGTGGATTCACACACAGCTCGCAAGTGTTTTATGTATGTCTAAATAATTGCTTATATGATTATACTGTATACACTGTGCAGTTAATTCTGTTAAATATTCAAAGACTGTGAAGTTTATCCAACTGATTTATCATAGGATAATTTTATCATTGTGCTGATCTATTTGTCTTTCTTATCTATAGTTATAAATCGATTATCTGTTTATTCGGTCTGTTTAGCTAATGTGTATATGTAATATAGTGTTTAAATGTATTTTTATTGATTATGTCATTTATTTACATGTTAGTCACTGTATATATGCAAGACTGAAGTCAAGACAAAAAGATGTGATTAGCTTTAAAGGATAGGGATGCATTTTGTGTCTTAAACATGTATATATACACATATATGCGGTAGTTTTTGTAATATATTTATAAGTATGTGTATTAAGGCTGCACAATTTGTTGCAAAGTATTCAAAATCAGACTACAGCTGAGAGTAAAATGTGTCACATAATTACTGTGCTTTATTAGCACCATAAGTGGTGTGTTACTACGGGGACACCCCTGGCTAACAAATCATATCACATCATCCATTTTTTAAATCTTTTTCCAGTGACAATGTAAAGCAAAAATGACCATTCAAACTGAAATCACAGTCACATATTGCAATCTCACTGGAATCTGCCAATATAATCACATATGTATGCACTGATGCACCTGAAATCAAAATCAAACCTCCATCAAAAAAGTATGCACAGAATGTATAATGTTGACAAATGTCACACAAGCATTTCTGACAGTATCATGTGTAGTAGTAATATATTACTCTTATTATAGCCTGGTTTTCAAAAGAAAAAACAGTCAAAGATATTTCCCTTGAGTTGTGAGGTTGTCATTATTTCATGATTATTTTCATTCTGGGAAAAAAAGACATTTCTTAATCATTTAAATAAGGGCTCATTTGAGTCTCAGGCACAGGCACACACCCAGATGTATTGCTGTCAATTTCCTTTTATATCCTCAATACCTTGTTACCCTTCATATATAGAGGAGGATATCAGACAGACACACTGAGGTTGAGTTTCTTGGCTGTCAGCATCTTCTATCCACGGTTATTTCTCTATAGTCCAACTAAAAGTTTTTCTTCTACCTCCACATGCACCAAGTTGAACTATCCATCCTCAGAAAGTACCTTGGCACTCCATGTAGCGTATTCCTGGCAGTGTAATCGCTCTACTACATCTTCTTTCTAACAATATTGTTTTAGTCAGTGCAGTTGTTCTTGAGCCAGACCCGAGCCCTTCACAGCTCTCCTGTGCCCTCTACAGATTAGCATCGAGGCTGGACGACTGTTGTGCATCCACATTCCAGGATGAAGGTATTTCCTCATCCACATGCTTACTGTGTACACCGATAAGACAGCATGAGACATCTGAGCCATCTGCCTGTAATAGGTCAGCTCATCATTTTAACTTCCAGTATATGCAGGATGTCCCCCTTGGAAAGTGAAAGCAACCAGATCTTGGATTACGTCCCATCTCTTGCTTGATGGTGTAAACAAAGCAGGGAAACTCATTAAATCAGCTCTGTGTTTTCAGAAACAAGAACATTACTCTATTATATATTTTCTTTTTAAATCTATTAACGCTCTCAACATTATGTTTGTGAAATATCTTATTTGGAAATATAGTGGTTAAGTTTGTAGTGTAGTTTGACTTCGAGTGTCATTACAAAGCATTTCAAGCCATATCCAACTCAAATGGAAGCACAGAGCCCCCTGTTGGAAACTCTAAAAACCTCACTGGATGCATTAAAAGCCGGCTGCATTACTTTTCCTCCCATCGACCAGCCCTCCACCACTTCTTGTGTCTACTGACAGGAAAATTAAAGGAATGAGACAGAAGAGAAGGGGACGGATGACTTCTGATTTAACCCTGATTTCAGTAAACTGCTGACTACGGCTTTTGCCTACTTAGTGCTGCACATTACCCCAGCCATTAAGGAGCAACCATCTAGATTATGTCTCTGGCATATCAAGACAAAGCAAGCATGCCCTGTCATCTTTTTATGAATAATTGATCTGACTGACAGAATGATCTACATTCCCTGAGTGATCTGGGTCAGCTTGTTCGCTTGCATTGCACTCGTGAAAGCAGAGGCATGTATTAAAATACTGAGATAAGGAGTTCATTATATGTTGTCGGAGGCTCCTTTCATGCCCCGTGCATGTGCATGTGCATGCTTACCTCATCATCAACTCTATTTAATCAGTTATCAAACGGAGGCCTTCAGAGTCAAGGGTTCATATTTACACTGGCTGTCATTATGCCTGCTCCCTTGTGCTCTTGCTTGCACAGCAGAAACCACACCCATATAACAAGTGCAAAGTGCTCGCCTCCGTGTATGTGTGTGTGTGCTCCAGTTAGAGTGTGTGGGTGGAGGGGAAGGAGTGGAATACCTTCCCTTCGGCTATGATAAAAGTCACAGAAGGAAGACAATGAAGTCTAAAGCAGTGGCAGACTTGTCAGAGCAGGACAGGCCTCACAGCACAGCCGGACCGAGTCTGTTGTCCCTGTCTTGGCTTTCCTTGACAGGCTACATTTAACTGTAATTTGAATCAGCCTTGTTGTCAAACCCAAAGGTCATTTACATGGTCTGGCTTCAAAATATTGGCTTCACAAGGCAGTGGGAGCCGCTCTGTGTCATTAAAGGCAGAGGCTTGCTGCTGCCTCTGATCAAACCTACACAGATCATTAGGACATGTTTTATACTTGCACTACATGTGACAGGATTCAGTCTGAAGAATGAGTGATATTCATCATGTCCATTTTGATTTTGTCATTCAGCTCCTTGTTGTTATCTGTTTGCTCTCCACCACAGTACAAACCAAGCGCTGTTCTTCCCTGTGCCACACAGTGGTGCTCACAAACCACTGATCATTTCTGTGTCCTGAGGCTCAGCTTTATGCACCCAGTAGTGCTTTATACACATCAATGTATGGGCAGGTGGAGGGAGTGCTGATGAAATGTAATTTGAGAAGGATTAGCCTAATGTAACAGTGTCTGGCTTTACAGTGATGAAACTGCTGTTTTCTTGATGAGAAATGATAAAGTTAAGCTGATAGCAGGAATTTAGATTAGACTATGACAAGAAAAGTCAATACAAACACATGGGCCACTTCATTATATGAATAACAAGTTGTCATTTACTTTATAACAAAGTCATGGAGCTGCTGCAGTGAACTACTCCACTAACACTGCAACAGATCATCCAAACAGCAATCAGGGGTCAATCCATTGCCATGATCAAATATTCAGGACCCAAATATTTAATGAATGTGGAAAGGTGTGTAGGGTGCACACCGGGGAGTTTCACAGTTGTGCTCAGGGTCTGATCAGGTCTGCTCTGGGCCGGATACAGTTCACGGCAGACAGGGGCAAAGAGAGGAGAAGCGAGACGGTTTAGTTAGCTGAGAGTTGTCAGTGGGAGCTGGGAGAAGAACAGCGTTTGATCTCTGCGGTGGTGGGCGTGTGATGCAGAGCTCAAACACAGTTTAAGGCTCTGTTAACCTTGGCCAGCGGTCAGGCCCCTCCGTCTGTCTCACATCTGAGAGTTGGAGAAAGAGGGAGGGGATCAGCGTGGCTTAAACGACTGAATACATTTAACCGAGAAGGAGGCAAGAGATACCTCAACAGCAATCTGGGTCCTCTTTGTTAACACACAAAGGGCTGATTTTTCAAGTGAGCTTTTCATTGTGGAATTAAAATGGATGGCTGGAGGTATCAGTGCGGGGGTTAGACACAAGTCAGGGGAGAGAGAAGATGGGGAGGTGTTAGACGAAGAGGACAAGATGTCTAGGTCATAACCTACTCAATACTGCATGAGAATAGATCACTCTGTCACTGCCACAAACAAACACATGGAGACACATGTTGACAAGGTCGGGAGAATTAGACGTGGGTCGCTGACAGGAACCATGGGAAAATATAAAGAAAGTTGTATGAAAGTGTGTATTTAAGCACACAAACGAACCACAGGTTCTTCCCACAGCGTTAAAGGTATTTATGCAGTAGGCTTATGTGAGAAAGGGCCCATGTATTGTAAATGCGTATGCACATCCGTGGATGCATTCACACACTCCAACATGTAGGAATTATTTATGTGCTGAGACAGGCATTGTTGCGCTGCTCTTTGGAGCGCTACAGGGCGGCGGCCCCGGCTTTTGGAAAGCACAGCTGCCTGCCTTTCAAGATCGCTCCATCCCATCACCATGACAGTGAAGGTCTCACTCCCTAAACTCTCCCTCCTCCTCTATTGCTCTCTCCCTGCTCTCTGTATTACTCGTGGTGCTTTCAAACTGCCGGGGGTCGACCTGTCTTCGTGGTGGGACCCACCACTCCTCTGCGCCGGTCCCTCCTGTGCTCCTGATTGACATTTAACTCGGAGGCCAGGGGTAAAGAGGGACAAAAGAGCATGAAATGAGCCAGGCCGCGGGGGGTGCTCAGCGAGCCTGACCACTCCCTTTCTCACACCTCCACCTCCATTAGCCGCTCGGGTCCCAAGGGTCTGCAGGCGCCCCCTCAAGCCTGAGAGGTGAGCTTGTGACTCTGGGTGTAAAAGCACAAAGAGCACGGGAGTGTATAGGCCAATGCTGTGATGCAGCGACACAGAGAACAATTGCACTTCATTAGATTATCATCTTAGCAGTGAGCCTCAGCTTCCTTCCCACTCTCCACTTAACAGAGCTAAATGTCAGTGTTCATCCTCTCCTTTATTCTGCTCAGCAGGTCGGAGCCATTTAATCTGTTTTTGAGGGTCTTGCTTCAGGGAGACTGTGCCTCTCTATTGCACAAATCTTGTCTAATATCACTCTTGTGTTTATCCCTCTTCCTGGTTATGTCTGTCGTGCTCAAGAGTCACTCTTTTAGTCACATTTAAATATTATCAGGCACAGATTTTTGTGTGTGTTTTTAATCCCACTTAGAATAAATCAACCTTCTCGGAGTGACTGCCTCTTCACGCAACTCACTGCACTATTTCAGTAATACTGGTCAGTTGTACTGGTAGGTGTTATCAGTGAATATGGCAGTTGACCAAGATGCGTCACGGTCTATTCACACTGGTTCGGCCCAGTTCTGACAGGAGCATATTATGATGAACTAGGTGCAGAATGAGACAGTCTGGTCCGGGGGTGTCAAACTTAAGTTCATGCCAGCTCTGGGGTGAGGGGGTTACTGTTCTGTTGGCCTGAAGAGTCCAGCAACATGGCTCGGCTGCGTAGCCATCCAATTTACAATCCACATAAGGGTCATTTAACAGGATCAGTGATTAAGGCTGTGAGTAATTGAATTAGGATTGCACAGCCCGAAGCTAAAGCTGCCTAACAGAGACTTGGACGGAAAAGAGGAGGAAGTTTGTGGGTAGGGTAAAAGAGCTGCGAGCCCACACATTATTTAACCCATATGGAAGGATTACAGATTTCAGTCTGTGATTCAAACAGCAACATGTACAACATGAAGTGATATAAATTTTGAAACCAAATTTACAGTTCTGTGATACATTTTGTCTGTGCATATGTAAAACATGTGGCCATCCAGTGGGTGTGCTCATTCATAAAATGTAAAATAAAAACAGGCCTTTTTCTTTGCATCTTTCTCATGAGCGCCCGGCCTATCACACACTGGGAGTAAAGCTGCGTTCCACTTCCATGATCTATATTATTTCTAATGGGAATTTGAGCATTGAATGTAGTGCATTCACATTGGAAGTAAAAAACACGTGATGCTGAATTCAGTTGATTATGGAGAGCTGCAGGAATGTGAATGATTCTATGGTATAAAATATGTCAGTAAATATATTTTTTCTTTTATGGCATAATAGGCTGGTTGCTAAAGCTGTTACTAACATTGTAAGAGGAAAGGCTTTTACAGAAGAGGTAAGTGTGCTGACTGACAATGACAACTACGGAGCTTATAGTGGTGACTTTGAAGTTGTCTGACAGTGGTGTAGTTCAGTTCAACTTTATTTATCCAGCACTCTTCTTAAGAAGGTTACAGTGTGTTTTACAAGTAAAACGAAACAAGGTAAGAATTCAACTGAGTATCAAGTGTAGGACGGAAACATCTCCACTCAGCAGGTTCTGACAGCAATGGGACATGTATAAACAATAATGGGGATAAAACACAAATCAGACACTACCAAAAGCTAAGAAAAAGAAATGTGCTTTAAAAGTGGTCCAAGAGTTAAAGTGTCTGATTTGGAACAGGAGAGAGATCCGGAGTACCAGAGCTCTAATAGTATATGCCTGGTCAGCCTTAACTTTGTGGTGACAAAGGTTACATCCACAGGTCTCAGGTCTCAGTTGGCCAATTTTAAAATCAATGCAAAATCTAAAAGGAGGCTAATGAAGGGAAGCAAGACTGGATTTATGTGAGTGTGCCTGCTTGTTCCTGTTATCAAGAGCCTAACATTACTTGTGGTGATAGCAATAAGGCCACAAACATAATAGAAGCTATGTTCTTGAGCATTGTAAACTCTGTCGAGGGAACCAGGGGGATGCTAACTTCCGGACAAAAGTACATCATACCTGTTGAACTATATTGAGTTGACAGCGGAGAAACGTAGTGCTCGATAATGGTGACAAAGTCCTGTGATACATATTAAACATATTTTGCTTTCTCTCTGTTAAATTTCCAAAATTGAAATAGACAGCAGCCCTCCAAAATATGTTACCGTGAAAATTCCTTTAGTATATAGTTTGGAAGAGAGATACAATTTAAGTCGGGTCTAATCGTTCGCTTTTCCTTGAAAAAATACACTGTGACGGGTCATTATTAATGTAGAACTGTCCTACTTATCTACACACACATGCATGCATGCATGCACCTAACGTTCGTAGTGTTAGACACAAGTTTGCTGGGATAAAAGGGCGAGCTGTCTTTCCTCACTTATTTCCTTCCAGGCTAATAATGGGGAGGCGGCGGCTCCTATAGCAGCACACACTCTGCAGAAGGCAGGAAAGCCCAGGACATGTTGCCAGTCCATCACAGAGCTAACACAGATTGACAGATAAACACACGCACACACTCCCATTCGTTCCACTGGGAAATTTAGAATCTCTAATCCACCTGATTGTATGTCTGTGGGCTGTGGGAAGGAGCCAGGGTATCGAGAAGAAACCCACATGGACAGGGGGGGGAGAACAAACGCAGAATACGCACCAGTGGCTGGGGATCAAACCTGTGAGGTCAGAGTGTCACCCTCTCTGACATTGATTCCTATAGAG
This sequence comes from Selene dorsalis, assembly GCA_900303245.1. Lineage (NCBI taxonomy): Eukaryota > Metazoa > Chordata > Actinopteri > Carangiformes > Carangidae > Selene > Selene dorsalis. The sequence goes on along the minus strand of OMNW01009875.1, from coordinate 4,580 downwards.
GTTAAATTACCTTTTCACCTGACCTCCTTTAACCTCCAGCTCAACCCTGTCAATCTGCGAAATGTATAATTTCCAAGCCGTCACCCGCTAAAGGAATTTTAACATATGATTTATTTCAATTATGTAAGCAGGATGATAATACAGACTTTCGTTATACAGGACACTTGTGTTTACAGCATCAAAGCAAAGGAAAGAGAAATTATGTGTAGGATGTTTTCTGTTTACCATTGCACAGATGTTCACAAATTTTAACACGGCACTACTACCTGTGTCTTTCATTCATCTGTTGCACTATGATTCGGACCTATTTGATATTATTTGGATTTTATCTCATTACGCATATCAAACATCCTGAGCACAAAACTTGAATCAGGTTCTGTCCTAGCTTATCTTATATTATTTAAAACTGCATTCAGCCATATTTTTTATTTGAACTATTAGTGAGACGATTATTGTGATGTAGGGCTGAATAATTAATGACCAAGTGCAATATCCAAACTGCAGGAGCTGCAGTTTTTCTGATGAATGTGTGAAGCATTGTGTTACAGCAGAGAGGCCCCTGACCTTGAAATCACATCATCCAACATGCTTGTTTGGTACAAGCCTCAACAAAAATCACATCATTTTTACATCTGTGACCCAAAAGTGACCACTCCAACCCGTAACAATGGCACATTGAAATCACACCTGTCAGAAAATAATTGCAGTATGATTTACTTTGTATATCATTCAGCCTTACTGTGCTGTTAAAGGTGTCGCTCCTAGTAAACAACCCACAGTGAAGCATCACCCAGCTCTGCAGCTCTTCCCTGTAGCTCTGCTGAGCCTTTGAGCGTCTCTCCATTCACCGTTTTGGTTTCACGGCCAACAACTTTATTGTTCGCCGCTTTCATCCACTTTGTTTCCAGCAGCAGTGGGCAGCAGCTTTTAGAGAAAGGGCTTTGATAAACCAACTGTGCACTACCTGCCCAGCACCAAACGGCACACAAAGCTAGGGGCTAGATACTGAACAAAGTGAAGCATTTAGCAGCCAAAGAGCTCTACCCCATATACTACCCAATACATATTCCTGCACACAGTCACATTCACAGCACAATGGTGCGGTACAGTAACTCTATGAAGTACGATTGTGTGTGGCAGAGAAAAAGGAGGACATGGACGTGGGGACGAAAAAGAAAGAACGCTCTCCTCATTATCTCTCCCACAGTCAGTCAGCAAACACTAAACACCGAGGCAAGGAGAAAAAAGTCAACTATAAAAAAAAAAAAAAGAAGCAGCAGTTCTGGCAGAGCTGTGTTGACAACTTTCCAGGAGCTGATTTAGCGAAGGAAGCTACATCTGTTGAGCTCCAGCGACAGCCATTGGGTTATTCGGGCTGCTTTAGCTCTGATGTGTAGACAGAGTAACCTAGTTTGCTCTGCACACTGCGAAGATAGCAACCTGGAACCCCCGAGCCCCTCAGCTCAGGCATTGTGATGGATATTAGCGCCTGTTTAATTGGCAAAAAACAAACCCTGCACAGAAAACCTCCCGCTCTTCCTGCAGCAAAGCACACAAGCGGCTGATGCACACAAAACACACCAAATCAGATAGACACATACGCACTCCCTTTTCCTCTTCTCCCTTCGCTCTCCCACTCAGTCTCAGCCTCTCTGAAGTATAAATCAGTAGTTAGAGTGTTGCTTTTAAAAGGAGCCAGGTACCATGTGAAGGCAGAGAAGACTGAGACAGGCCTTCAAAGGCAGAAATGTTTGGACAGCTTGTGAGAGCGAAAAATGCTTGCTCCAGGGAACGGGTCACTGCACTGTTCTGGTATGTTTATGACACGAGCGAGGGGACACGAAGCGGTAGAGAGTGCATGTGGAGTGCAGGTGTGTCATGTATAATGTATCGTATACATAGAGAGGTCGCTACAGCGTGATGCTGTCTGTCACACACTGTCCCTTATGGCTCATCCATCATAGACTGTCTCCCCTTAGACTTATGCTATGTGCATTTTCTCACACTTCTACTCTTGTCTTCTGTGATATGGACACTATGCGCCCAAGGAAGAAAAAGGTTCTAAAGATTATGAACACTGCATTTCCCTGCTTTCCCTGGTCTGTGCATTGAGGGAGACGGTGAATGGGATCTCCAGCTCACCTGTCTTCACCGCACTGTTTGACTTGGATGTACAATGTCATTGTCAAACAACTATAAAAGCCGACAGGCAGATGGCTCGGCCGCCCCGTTCATCACCTGCTCTGGGTTGTTTGAGGTCATTCATTGATGTGAGGTGAATGAGTGTGTGTGTTTAAGCCCATGTGCATCTGCAGGTGTGTTTGTCGCTGGACTGTAAAAATAGGGGAAAGGTGAAGAGACAGGAAGTGTTTTATAAAGTCCTGCTCACTTCATCCTCAGCTGATCAAAGCATCCAGAGTGAGGCAGTTATCAGTTGTATTGTGGAGAAACAGCAAAGTTTTAGCACTGAAAATTTGTTGAAAAGTGGCTGTATGCAGTTCAAAATTCACTTCTACGCTGAGAGGATCTAATGAAGGGAGTATCTAGTTTGCATGTTCTCCCTGTGGCTGCTTGGGTAAACTCCAGGTTGGACTTCCTCCCACAGTCCAAAGATGCACATTTGGTTGACTGGTGGTAAATTGCCTGTCGATGTGAATGTGAGTGTTATTTGACAGGTTGTTTGTCTTTGGCCCTGCAATAGCCTGGTGACCTGTCCAGGATGTACCCTGTCCTCGCCCTCTGTCAGTAGGGATTGGTCTGTCCATTTGACTTTCCTCCAAAATGCCTGTCTCCTCAGAACATGAGCTTGTTTTAAATGCTATAAATTTTGCTCCATGTATTTAGTCATTAACAGCAAAAGGGCAGGACATCAATCTAACAGATACACAGGACAAGGGAAAATGTAAATTGGAAACAAACTAAGGAATGATCCTAATGCCATTTCAACATTTGCTACTATCTGGAGCTATGTGTTTCTGTGTGTAGCACACAAAGCATCTCAGCATCTTTTCAACTGTAAAATTAGCACAGCCTCTACATTTTAGTCTAATATGGACGAGGTTAAAGCTGTTTGTTCCTCAAACTTGTGAATAAGCTTTTCATGTGCGGGCCAGCATTTGCTGGAAGGAGGCATTCGGCTTGGAGAACTCTCACTGCACGGCCCGCTGATGGATGTCACCAAAATGGCACGATTACAGAGGAAAGTTGTGGTGCGATCTGGATGCAGATCACCTCCAGTGAGAGCCAAAATAGCCGTGTGAGTGATAAATAGATGGAAATAGCCCACAGTGTCCAGTTCACAGGCCGGCTGCCCCACTCTTTGATCTCTGGTCCTAATGAGCTTTCAGAACAGAGCCAGAGATGAGAAGACGGGCTTTTTCAAAAGGACCCTTGATTCTGGGGGAGACCTGGGGTAAGAACTGCTATAAGCAGGCCTAAGATGTTGCCTCAACTAACATTAGTATTCCCTTAAGTATTCCCAGCTACATTAGTAAAACCTGCCCACCCACCCGACTCTCCTGTGCAAGGTCACTTTCATCATTATGAGCTAAGTTATAGCCTACAGAGGGCTTACAGGGATTGAAACCATACATTTGTCTATGATACAAAATGCTTCTTCTACTGTAAACAGATAGCTTAATAATGTCAATAATTCCCTTTGTAGAGATGGCAGCTCCCCGCCCACCCCTGGGTGAATCTAGTAGTTGGATTTGTTGGGAAGGATTAAGTACTAAACCACCGGTGGGCTGAGACATTGCCAGGGGAGAAATATTTGTTAAACTGCAAAGTGCTTGTGTACAGCACATTCAGTTAAAAGCAGAATCCCTCTGTGAGAATATGCAGCTGGATATGCAATCAAAAAGAATATTTAATGTCTTCCCCCCTCGTTCGCATTCAGCATGCGGCGCACATGCTCTCCTTTACTGTTGACAGGCATACATTAGCTCTCCACATATTAGCCTCATATAACTCACATAGATGTATAGATACCTGCACATCATTAGAGCTGCTTCATTACTGCGATGAGGCAGGAAACAGAGGCAGAGAGAGGCCATCGGAGGAATTTCTAACAATGCTAAAAAAGAAGATAAATTGGTTAATCACAGCTGAGTTATTTATGGACAAATAAATGAATTAAAGTTGACTGAAGTTCCCAGTTAAAGCAGAGGCAGACTCCTTTTTATTGATGATGAAAAACTTTGGGGATCGAGTCATCTTTCTACGTGGGACTCATTGGAAGTGCTTAATGATACCCAAGCCCCTCTCAAAGGCTACAGAAGCAGCAGGACATCAAAGAGCGGTTGACAGACAGACAGATTCTGAGTTGCATGTTAAAAGCCCATTTCTCTTTAAAATGAAAATAAAACTGAAACACAGGCACCCACACCCACCCACACACACACGCACATACCACCACCCTGTGAAGAGACCCCACCATCCTCCCCGTCTCTCTGCTCTGAAATACTATCTCCACCTGAAGACATACACACGTTGCGAGATCCATCTTTCTTCAATCCTTTTATTTCATTTTTTTTTTCACAGTCTTCAAACGGCTCGTGCTCAGGCATAGCCAGGCATGT
>OMNW01009874.1:0-17908 GCA_900303245.1 Selene dorsalis | reverse complement strand
CCACGGGCACATAAATATAACAACTGAGCGAACACGGCTGTGCGCACTCTAATTTATCCGCTCTACTCGTGTCATCCTGTTACCTCATTTGTCTTCGGCTTGTCTTGCTTCTCCCAGCACCTCTCCATCATAATATGCTCATTCATTACACACAGAAATATTTGTTTTACTACGTTGCTTGATTTCAACACTTCTGACTGTTTCATTTATTCATGGTGAATGAGGAAAGTGTGAGTTTGTTGGTGTCTGATGGTTTGATTTACCTGCTTGCTGAGTGCGGCCCCTGGTTGGTGGGCTGCGGGGTCCGTCCCCAGCAGCATTGAAGGGAGCCACACTGATCATATAGGTGGTGTAACCAGTTAAGTTCTTCAGTTTCACCCCTCCCTCGGGCATGAACAGTGTGCGAAGCCGCTCTGTCTCATTCTTTCGCTGGAACTCCCAAAAGTAAACCTGCACAGAACAAGAGAGGCATAAATACATATTAATGCATGTCTACAGATGCAACTCAGGGACCGCAACTATTTCTGCTTCTATAAAACTCAGTTCCCATTCCACAGTCCCTTTAGGGAGAAACACAATTTCATTTTATTCCTTATAAATGTTTTCTTGAGCAACAAACATTTCATTGAGCAGCCCCTGTGGAACACAGTGGAGGCTAAGAGTGCAAAAATGCACATTTAATGGTGATTAACATGTGGTCTCGGATGAACCAATAGAACACTGAAATATTTATATAATGATAAAAACAGAACACAATCTTGTTGCTTTATTAAGAAGTGAGCCTATAAAACATGTTGCTCCTGGGCCTAGTGTGTTGTTCAGCAGTGTTTGCCGTTGATCCGACCTTGTAGCCCTGGATGTCCCCGTTCTGTGCATCCACAGGTGGGGGGTCCCACGTCACGTCCAGCTGGGTGGCTGTCGCAGACTGAATGGCCACGCTCTGCGGTGGAGCTGTGGGCACTGTCATCACACAAATAATCACACATTAAGAGATTACCCTCAGTGTAGCATAAGTAGTCTGGCTCGTTGTACAGGCAACCAGCATCTCAGTGTTTTAAAAGGAGATAGTCTGAATACATATATGGAAATGCATAATCCACTCACACTGAGGGTGGGGAGATAATTTTGTTGCTGATTGAAATTACAGGAAGCACACTGCACATACCTGCTTCTCCCACAAACACCTCCTGCGGTGGACTGGTTGGCCCCTCGCCCACAGCGTTGTACACACTCATACGGATCTCATAGCGCTTGTGTTTACTCAGCTCTGCAAGTACAAGTAAAAGGTGGAAAAAAGAAGTTAGGAGTTACACTTGACTCCAAATTGTGAATTTCACTTTTTTATTTTACAGTTTATTTTCCCACTTTTGGAGCAGACAGTTCTCTATCTGCACCTGAGCTTGTCACTGCTCGGTTGTTAACTGACATGCAGATCAGTCACCTTCCTCCAAACAGCCAGTAGGAGTCAGTGGGTCAAGGACATGATCCCTCACTGAATATCTGGTGTTGGGTAAAAATTTAAGGAACGTGTACTTCTATGACAAAATCATACTGTTATTCATGCTCTCTGTAACTGTGTGGTTGTCGAATGGGTTGGAGATATATGGCCATCTGCTTTCGTGGTACTTTTCCAAATAAATGAGTGTGCTGGATTAGGTGGGCTTGTGTACTCAGTGTCCAAGAATTTCTGTATACAGAGAGCTTCCAGTGGGAGTGTTTGTACCAGTGCAATGTGAATATAAGCAGCCAAATGTTGTGTTAATTTGCTTGATACTCTGCTTTTCCTGTATCAGGTGGCAAAGTCACCGAAGACATATGGTACGGTTCAAGGAGATATTTATTTTACTTAATTAGCTTGGGGATTGAATCACTGAGTCATTTGCGTGCATGTGCCAGTGTTTTTTGTTTGTTTGTTTGTTTTTTTGCAAGTTAGAGAGATAACAAAACTTACTGTCCAACTCATATTGGTTTAGAGTTGAGTCACTCAGATTCCGGATGCTGTAGGGGGCTGAAAGAAAGGCAAAAAACCCCAACAATAAGTATGAAGAAAGAACGTGGGAAGGAGGACGTGGAGACACATTAGCGTTAGTGTCCAAAGTCTAATATTTTCATTGTTGAGAGGGGCATCTCTGCTGTCATAAAAAAACCCATAATCATAGTGATCATAGCTGTGAGTGAGCCCCAGGATGACTCAACGAGGGTAAAATTACGGGCTGAGTTGCACAGAGAAGTAGAAACAGAGCGGCTCCTGAGTGAACCTAATAATAGCCCTTAGCTGATAGCTACTGATCACAAGATGAAATGTTTTGCCGTGAAGTGTCAAGACCAGCGGGGCGATTTCGGGAAAAGCTGGCATGTGTGAAAGTTTTCCTCTGATGGAAATAATGGTGCTGCTGACATGTAAAGAGTGTGAGGGAAATAATAAACCACGGCGGAGTCTCATAATTGTGTGCTGCTTTGCTGCTGTGGTAAAAAAAAATAGCAGCGTTTCAATAGACGCATGCTGAATGAGTTTGGATATGCAGATTACGCCTTTGGTTACTTTATATAAACTCATAACGCTGCATTTCAAATCACGCACTGTACATCTACAATGAATACAACAAAGAAACAGTTGACTTGACTTTAAATGTCATACTGGAAAATACAACCAACAGTGTTAACCGCAGCTAAGAAAAACATCACTAGATATTGATTGCACCCTGACCCTCCCACAGTAGAAGAATGGGCAGACACGATCGATATTTAATGGGGAAAGAATCCCCTTCTGATTTATTTACAAATGATAAATCCACTAAGACATGGTCAAAATGGGTCCCCTTACATTAAAAAAAGGAGTCAAACTGTTTAAAACACACAAAATCTCCACAAGTTGTTGCCCTGTTGAACAATGAAAAGACTTTGGTACATTTTTTTGATGTAACTGTTTTATCCTTTTTAGAAGACTTTAGATTATTTCCCTACAGAAGTACTGGATTTTTCATATATTATTGTTTCATATGTCTCTGCTCTGTGGTTTGATAAGAGCAGGTTCTTTGTATATCACTTTTTCATTTTTGTGTGTACATGTGCATGGATATGGAAATAAAGGTGAAAAGTTAATGCTGCTTAAAAACATTCAAAACTTCAAATACAGGCTGTTGGTGTTATTCCTTACCGGAGAGCTCAGCCCAGGTGGACACGCTGGTGATGGTATGAACGGAGTAGCTACGCAGGCGGTCGTACAGCAGCTCGCGGTATCGAACCCGAAAGCCCAGTAAGATTCCATTGATCTTCTCCTCAGAGGGGGGCTATAAACGAAAACATGAGGGGGGGTTAAGAGTGTAGATAGTGTAGATTTGCAGATCCCTGCAGAATGGAGTTCTAGATATAGCCTAAAATATTAGGCTGTGCATGACCCAAATTTTCACTCATAACGAGGTCATTTCACCTGAACCAGAATTTAATGTGTATGTTTCGTCACTGTAAAATTCCAGCTCATCAGTCTGTGTTTTGACTCCAACTGAAGACACTTACATTAATGGGAACACACACACACACACAGAAAAAAAGCTGAGCTCATCCACAGGTGAGCAGCACAGAGAAATCCCCCTTGGCTGAACATGACAGAGCAGGTCCAGAAGGGAGCAGCAGACAGAGAGAAAACAAGTACCTCTCTATCTTTATAAACTCTACAAGGGTGCTCCATAAAAGTAAAATTGCGGCTTGGAGCCTCTTGTTTTCCTCTTTATGAGCCGTTAATTCAGGTGTGAGTGTTGGAGAGCGTTTTTTATGACACTGAGAAGAGGGTATGTATTTAAGCACAGATCCACCCTGTGTGTTGTCATGGCCTCCCACTTTTTCCAGACATTTATTTTGGTTTTTGAAAACAATGACACATCAATATAAAACCTGATTACATCATCCTGTCTTACCTGCCAACGGATCAGCACCGACGTCGTTGTGTGTGGCGTGACAGAGAGAATTGTGGGTGCTTCGTCGGGCGCTAAGGCAATACAGAGAGATAAAAGAGTTAAATCGACCTGAAAATGTGCATGACTCAAGATGCTAAATCTATCTGTGTCCAGTGGCATTCATGGAGCATAAACACAACAAAAGCTACAACAGAACAACCATTGATGGATGCGTCCAAATAAAAAGAAGAAGAAAAAAAAAACAGCAGCTGGAAAGATCAGCAGAGGGAACAGCTCTGATGTTGGTAAAAGTGAAAACTTTGCCAAGGTTTTAGCGCTGCCCTCTCATCTCATGGTAACTGCAGATGGTGCGCACATGACATCACCAGCTGCCTTTGCGAGGAGTGTCAGCATTACAACAACAGACTAATTCATGCACACATTAAGCTCTATTCATCATGATACACAACAAAGCCATACCTTTGACTTAAGATATAACAATACTGGATACAGAGCACAGAATATTTAAGGGTTCATTTTGGCCTTTTGGCGAAATCTCCTTATTTGCTGTTACGACTGTTTTTCAGCTACAGAGAGTTCCTGAAGTGACATGTTAGATAATCAGACAGCCACAGGAACCCTCTGCACCCACTAAGAAACAGCCCTGCACATGGAACTGTAACATGTCATTTTAAAACATTAAGCAAATTATATATAAGTGAGCTTTAAAGGCGCTGGTGGGTGGATTTTGTTACCTTCAGATCGAGCCAAGCTTGCCGTTTCCACCTTTTTTCCAGTCTTTAAGCTAAGCTAAACTAGCTCACATTTAACTCTCGACAGTTGAGCAAATAAGGAAATTTTCCATTTCCTTTAAAATCAAGATAATTCATTCATGCATTATTTACACTGAAACAAGGGTGTTCTTACCGTCCTGCAGAGTCGTGATGGCTTCACTTTCCTCGCTGTACTCACTGTCCCCTATGTCATTGGTGGCTTTTACTCTGAACTGGTAGGATGTAAAGGGCTTCAGCCTTGGGGGGGATGGAGGCACAGGAAAGCACATTAATCTTGATGATAAACTTCGGCGGTAGATCTTAAACCTCTTAAGCCACAGACATGGAAGGAGAAATTGTAGTTTTGTAGTGAAAGCTACAAGGTTTTCAAGCAAACTACAGGGCGAGTTTAAAGCAACATCAGAGAACTAAATGTTTCTCGTTTAATGTTCTAAACCAGACTTAAGTATCCTGGAAATATTATTCCATTTAAGGAGAGTGTTGATTTGCCAACTATACTACAGTCAAGGGACTATTTAAGTGACGGTAACAGTGGAGTCTGTGGGAATATTATCCTTTTGCTCTAAAGAGAACAAATAGAAATAAATCTGTTGAATGAAAATTCAGATTCAACGAATGAACCCCTGACTGTAACCAGAGGCTGTGAGCTGGTGACTACTATCTACCTGGACACTATGTAGGAGGTGGCCTCGTGGTTGACGGAGGCAGAGTGGACTGTCCAGTTGTTCTCTGGAAGCTCTCGGAGCTGCACCGTGTAGTAACGCACTGGAGACAGGCCGTCGCTGCCTGGCTCCCACGACAGCAGCACCTGACGGGCCTGAACGTCCTTCTGAGGGACTATGGGGCGGCTGGTGGGCTGGGGACGAGCTGGGAGAACAGACACACACACACACACACAAAAGCAGGAACATGAAGACATTTAGAGAAAAGCTGAGTAGAAGAAATGGGAAAAGGACGTTACATAATTGGAGCACCTATAGATGATTATGAAAGAAATGCACTTTTACTTATTGCTTTCTCCTCACTCACATTTACATTTCACTGACAAGAAAAAAAAGCGTGGCACTGATGAATGAGAAGTAGCTGAGAAATGAAAGTTGCAGAATAAACAATCTGCAACATGCCCTGAGGGAAGCAGATGGACTGATTTCATTCTCACAACTGCACCAGAGTGCTTCCGATAAACACCCAAAGGGTACAAACACTCCTTTAGAAAACACATCTGCTTACTGGACTGTTAACTGGGAGTGAACTCAGCGCAAGGATTAACATGGCTCCCTACAAGTTGTGTTATAACGGTGATCACACACCTGCGCCTGCTCCCGATTCGCATTAACAACTGTAAATGTGTTTCCAGTTTGGTAAGTAACTACAAATCACACTTCAAAATACCCCTTCTCTTTACAGAAACACCATTAGAGATAATGCGTTTTTGTTTTTTTCATCCAAACTGTGGTTGTGTAATCATCAGCCTCACATCCAGCTCTCCGATCTGTGTGTGTGTGTGTGTGTGTACCTCTTTTCTCCGTGGTAACCACCAGCGCCTCAGCAGCCTCGCCCCAGCCCTTCCTCGTCTGCGCCGTGATGCGGAACACGTAGATGGACTCCGGCTTGAGGCCTGTCACAGTGTAGTAGCGAACGCTGGGGCTCAGCACATCCACCGTGGCCCCGTTGCTATTGGTGGAGTTGAGGTGGTACGTGATCTGGTAGGCTGGGGAAGACGTTGGGGACAAACAATGTCATAAGGCAGCATTTTTCAAACTGTGGGGCGCCAGAGTTTTTAAGGGGGGCACAAAGGGCTGAATGATTAATTGCATTTGCAATATGATAAAACAAGAAGAAGAAAAGAGAAGACAACACTGGCCACACTGTTACATGTTGTATGTTGGCCTCAGGCTCGGCTGAATGTAGCACCACTTTGGCTGTGGAACTATCCCGGTTAAAAAACAGAAGAGCGTCAGGTGTGCTGCTGTTTCTTTGTTCTTTAAAGGGGGGGGGCTCACTCTCTTACACTTTGAAATCCCCTGTCATAAGGAGCTCAGTGGTAAACTAAAGCTAAAGGAAAAATAAGTGTTTGTGGCATTTCAAGCTGTTTGTGCTACTTGTCCTAACAATGAGAGGAAGAGCAAACTGTGCAGAGAGCAGCTTCGCCTCCTCTGCAGTTATTCCATTAGCATCTGCTCCTGCATGCTGCTGTGTGGGTCTGTCATATTATGCAGTTTAAAACAAATTATCTGACAGATGTATAATGAATCAAACACTCACAAGGAAATCCCCTATTAGCTAACAAGAGAACCCAACTCCCTTTACAGCAATGCTGGAAAATAACATGATTTGATTTCCCCCAGCTAATATTGCATAGCCCATCAGTTTGAAAAAAAAGTACATTGAGAGTCATCAGGAATGACACCTGTGGGCATAATGTTCTTTTAAATCTAAATAAATTAGCCAATGTGCATAGGATTAGGTAGTTTCCACTTATGTACTCCTGCTACAACATAACAAGAAACGGAGATGATGTTGTATATAACTTACCCAGTATAATGCCATTGGGCTGAGAGGGGGACTGCCAAATAAGCCGGACTGAGACGTTACGTACTTCAGGGAACAGGATACCCACTGGAGGTCCTGGCACTGCGGGGAAGCAGAAGAATATACACAATATACAACACAACTCAGACCTTAAAAAATCATATTACTTATTATCATTAATGCTCTTAGACAAGAAAAATAAAGCATTTTATTCATTTTTTAATGTAATTATACAGGAGAATTTATTGCTTTACCATGTTTTGCCCTAATGTTATAACTATTTCACTGCTCTGTGTTACTATACCATCATCCAAAGTCCTCTGCAGGATGGGTGGAGAACTGGGGCGTCCATCTCCGATCCGTGTAAAAGCAAGAACCTGGATCTCATAGAGCACATATTTCCCCAGACCGGTCAGCTGGACACTGTGGGTGGCGTTCCCCTCCACGGACCAGAAGTGAATGGAGCTGTCGGAGTCCTTCTCTTTGTACACAACCTAGTCCAGTGAGGAGACAAGAGATGAAGAGAAAGTGGAATACGGAAATTAAGTTGAAAGAAACATCCTCGCACACCGTCACCCTGCTGCTCTGTACGCTGCCTAAAAATACCTGGCGTTTCTAAAAAAGACTAATTAGATGTTCCCTTGACTGCTCTGTAAATAAACAGCAAATAAGCAAAAAACAAACCAAAAACATAAAAAGCACAGACAGACCTTGTAGCCCAGAATGAGACCATTTCTGTCGGGCTCAGGAACTTCAAACCAGCGCACCAGGATGCTGCTGGAGGTCGTGGCGAAGGAAGACACATTGGTGGGTCCGCAGGAGGGAACTGGAGAAACAAAAAGAACAGAGAGGCAAACACATTATGCCCTGGATGGCCCATTGTTTTTCCATAGTACAAAATTAATTTTCCACACTCCCTCCCTGTGTATGTGTATATGTAGGTGTACAAAAAGAGAGTTGATCTGCTATGGTTGTAGCATTTGTTTTTGCACATAGCCTCTGATATCCTGGTAAGCCTCCAGGCCGTGCTGCAAAAAAAATGACTCAAGAATAGGCCTTTTCTCCTCCTTGGCTCTCATCCCTGGACATAATGCACTGATTCCTAAGAATTTGCTGGAGTGAGTGGAAAAAAAAAAAACAGAACACAAGGAATTCCACATTTAAGTCCATGTGTTCTCAATTTCCTCTGACTCCTTCCATTCCTCACGACCCAACGTCTGGTGAGGAGGGAAAAAGAACTGTCTTAAATAGAAGTGGGCTGCTAAAAAGGACGAGGAAACAGTCTGCACTAGAATGAATTTAACATATGGAGAAGTGTGAACTGGGACTGAGTGTTTCCAACCTGTGATGTGGCTAATAATGCAGAAAATTCAACATAGATTTTCGAGAAAAACTGTTTAAGATAGTGGCCTTGTTGCTTTTGACAAAAATCTATGAAAACATGGCACTCATATAGAAATACGTGGGTTGCTATGAGTTTGTTTTAAGTGTAAAACAAACACCTTGGTGATAATAAATCCTAATTTTATCGCTGGGTCTTGACAAGAACTTGGCGGTGAAAAAAGCAAAATTGCTCGAGTAATTAAGCTGTCAGCGCCATGTGTTTAGTGATGCTAATAATGTGCAGTTTGCTTTTTATTCTTGATCAGCTGACAGAGGAGGAGACAGAAGACAGAAGGGGGAACTAACTCACCAGACTCCCTGGTCCTGCCTCGGACCGGCTGGCTCCAGGGTCCCATCCCGATGCCATTAACGGCCTGGACCCTGACCTCGTACTCGGTCCACTCCTCCAGGTCCTCGATGGTGAACTCTCTCTCCAGGCGATCGGCGATGACGTGGATGAGCGCACGGCCCTGTGAGCCCGCTCGGGAATACTGGATTCTGTAGCCCACCTGCTCTGCGTTCCCGTTGTATTCCCATTCAGGTAAAGGCTGGGCAGGCGAACACAGAGAGAGGAAGTGGTTCATAACCAGCCAGATTCAAGGCGATGACTACGCTCAGGAGAGAGCAGATTCCTATTTACCATCCATCGTAACCAGAGGCTGGTCTCGCTGGCGGTGCGCAGGGTGACGTTGGCGGGGGCCATGTCCGGAGGAGCCGGGAGGGTCTGGATCCTTCTTGAGGGCTGACTGGGAGGACTGGTGCCCACTATGTTCACCTGACGCATACGGAACCTGCCGTTTGGAGTTTAACACACTTATTAGAACAACACTTCAGCAAGAAGGAGGTTTTAATTTAAAGTGAAATCAGAGCTCAGGATCTGAGAATAAAAACAAACTCCCAGGGTTATTGCAGTGGTTGCACTGTTCATCCTCTTATTGCATCTGAACTGAGATCACAGCGCTGAATGTGAATATGCTGAGTGAGGAGTTTATTCGTGTTAAAGCCTGAATATGCAAATAAAAAAAAGTATCCAATGTGAGCGTTTAGCTGTAGTGAAATGTAAAGCAGCAGCACTGATGCTGGAGTGATGAAAACTAAAGCTGCTGTAGGTCTTCGGGGATTGGTTCTGTGAAATGTTAATTGGTTAGATTGAATGTGATCATGGAAAAACAAGCAGACTGCAGACGGAGATAAAGATCATGCGCGCACTGTAAAATAATTTTAAAAACACACTAACCATAGCAAGCTTGTATTCGAATCAAAGGGAAACAGAATAAGATAAGCTCCTGGGACGAGCTGAAATTAGAGCTCGTGAGGCGCACATACGCTTTATCTGTTGTTTTGTCACAAGCTGCACAAGCTTAATTTCCATGTTATCCGACTATACACTGGAAAAACAACGAGCAGGTTGATCCCAGATAAAACTATTCTTTACAGTAGCTGCTGTGTATGAACATCCTGTGAGAGCAGAACCTGCATGTTTGCTGAGTGCGTGGTCTGTTCAGGTGCTCAATGGAGATTTAATGAAGCAGATGCAGTAGGCTCTCCGTAGACTACCTGTAGAAGGTGTATGGGTTGAGACCTGGCACCTCTAAGGAGCGAGCCTCGGGTTCGTTGGACACCTGGTGGACCATCACCCAGTCCTCGTTTTCTCCCACCATGCCCACCTGAGCCCGAGACAGACAGATGGAAAGCATTTAAAAGAAATTCTGATTGCTTCAGTGTGATCTCTGTTCAATCTTGGAATCGTATCATCAATCCAAAATAAGAAAGATGACTCCACAAACATGGATTCAATCGGCCGCCTCACCTGTGCCTCCACTTGCCACCGGGAAATGGAAGTCTTGCCATCATAGCCAGGTTTGAACTGCAGGGTGACAGAGCGTGGGCCGATGTTGGAAATTGCCATGTTGGTAGGAGGGCCAGGGAGCTCTGTGAAGAAGCAAGGAGATAAGGAAGATAAAACAGCTGGATCAAGAAGAAATGACGAAGGTAACGAGTAACTGACAGTACGGTAGGTTTATTTTATCTCAGACAGGGCAGGTTGTGATTGTGGATTTTACATGGGAAAATCCATCTACCACACTGCCCCCCTGTGGTCGTACAGATACTGCACGCAGACAGATTTCTCGGGGATCTTTATTAATTCCCTCCCTCGTGCTCCTGACTTCAGCTAAGACAGCAAAACCAGATCAGATTTGGGAAAAAAAAAAGGTGCTTACACAGTACACAGGCAGAGACAATGCCATGAATGTCAATTACACTGCAGTTATCTGGAGATATGATTCAATCTGATATCCCACTGTTTACTCTTGAGCTGAGTAAACAATAAGAATGGATTATTCCCTGGAAGTCCTGGAGGGGAGACAAATCTGAAAATGGTGAATTCAAGAAACAGCAGGAGGGCAATTTTGTGTATATGAATATCATTGCTGGTTTGTGTGTCTGGGTAGGTATGTATGAAGATGTGTCACTGCATTAAATAATTCATCTGCCTTGGGTTTTTTTTTTCCACCCATAATGCTTCCCTTGAGATAAACATTAAGCCTACAATAACATACCCCCATTCCAAAGCACAATATAGTTTACATAAATCCTGGATGAAGATATTAACGTCAAACCGTGGCATATTGGAGTGTGGACAGAGGCCTAATATCAAGAAGATATAATCACTCCCATGAGGCACAGTCAGCAATTTTTCCAAGATTGCTTAAATGCGGGTGTGTTCGGCCCTAATGAAATGCAGATTACACGCTCTGTGGTGAAATTACCACCTTTAAACTATTTGCATGACTGATTACTGAGGTGGCTTTCAGCTGAATCGTTACGGTACAGTTGCAGGCAAGGGGGGTGTTTTCTTTACACATAAGTAACATAATTAATCACTATTCTGAGGACTGTAACTACAGCTCTGGAGCGATCAGCCTGTCACTTTACAGGCGTCACACATTTCCATGGTCTCTGACGACATAAGCGGCGCGTTTCTGTTATACAAATTCACAAATATGAAATCATTAAACACAGTGAATTGTCCTTCGTGCTCTCCTAGGAGCTGTTACGTTGGGGATGTGGGGTATGGATATGTGCACCGGTGGGGGCCCAGTCCCAGCTGAGGTGACTGGGGTCTGATTTCATTGTGTCTGGCGCCAGACAGCACAGAGTGTGTTCACCAAGTTCAGCGTGAAACAGTAAATATCAGGAAGGAGAAGTTTAATAAAGGTTCCCTGCTGTTATATTAAAGGAGTGACCCTGATGATGTAATTGGGGTTATGTTGGCTTGGGCTTGAGGCTTAACAATTTTAACTGAAGGCTTGCATTACAAACTACTGATGTGGAGTTTTAAAGAGGACATTTTTAAGGCAAGGTAATAAAGATGCCACTGAATTGCATTTTGGGAAATGTAGGATCCATTTTTTTTTTTAACTTGACCCATTCTAGGAACTGAAACGTGGGTATCTCTGTCTGTTTTGCTTCAGTTTTGATCATTCTTTTCAAATCGACCTTTACTAGTCCTATGACTTCATGGAAGTGCAATACCAATTCTCTTAAGCAGTGGAAAATAATGAGACACGTCGACTGTGAAGTCTGGGGGAACAACCGAGAGACACTGTGTCTGGAAATAACTGTGAAAATTCTTGTGTTTCTTTTTCAAAGTTTCAGACCTGAGAGCACAACAAAATAAGATTTCAATACTGAGGTGGGTGCAGATATCTCCAGGAGCGAGGGATCGCTGACTCTCTGGTTACTGACCTGGAGGGACTCCGGAGGAGATGGTGGAGGAGGACTGCTGGCCCTGGCCCTTGGAGGTCATGGCTGCAACTTCAATGGTGTAGGTGGTGAGAGCAGTGAGGCCGGTGACCCTGTGCTCTAAGGTGACACTTGGCAGGTAGTGGGTGACTCTGGTGTTTGTTCGGTTGTACTCCTCCCACGATATGCGATAACCTGGAAAGTGACAGAGTTGGTTTCACAGCGATAGACAAGAGGATCCTCTCAGGGGGAAAAATTCGACAGCAGTTCTTACTACAATAGCAAACTCTCAGCTCACTCGCTACGGGGCACTCTAACAAAAAATTTAAATAAACTCCATCAAAAATTGAATATAGCAAATTAAATCAGCCTGCGATTATACGTCCTTGCACACACATCCTCCGCCCACTCCCATCCACACACACACACACATTCATCCTCTCAAAGTTAATGCAATTTGCTCCTTGGCCAGCAGCTCTTTTCATGTGATTGCATAAGGCATTAGGAAGCATTTCTTGCCAAATCAATAATTTCAGATGACATGTCAGTGTTTGTCTCCTGGGAATGTGCAGCACATCAAATGTTTTCAGAGGAACACTTTACAATATGCTGCTAAATCTCAACCTTGGTAAACACTTGAATTTTAATATCACTGCTTGGCATTTCTTTCTCTCCTCCAAGTTTGCACAGACTGATGTAAGATGCATTATGCAAACTGGAATAGAAGGAGCACTGGCTCACTAGTTAGATCATTAACATATTGCATTTTACATCCTAGGGTTAGTGAGACTTCATTTTACTAATTTACTTCCTTTACTTTATTTGCAATGCTTGGCACCAATTGTTCTGTACTGATAGAGACATGATGTACTGTCTGTACCAAGAAGAAAATCTGTCCAAAAGCCAAATACCTTCAGCTACACAGCTATTACCAGCAGAAACACGTTTAATGGTCTTCCTCAGGAGGTTTGTTTGTTATGTGATTTGGATGAGACAATATACAGTACGATGATTTAGGGCTAAAGGCTTTTTTATTGCAGACTTATTGTGCAGAGCTCAGGAAAAGAGACACTATTGTCCCATCTCTGCTGGGGCATATTCAGTGTCTTATAAGCTCATGTGGCCTTGGAAATAGTATCTACATGACCCAAATAAAACTAACAACAAATAATAAATTAGACATCCTCTGAGTATACACAACATTAGAGCTATGCTGAGATCACTAAATGAGGTCAAGCAGCTGTTACCAAGCTAAGTGCAACAATTTCTTCCACCTCGGCGCTGCCTCGTGTGATTGGTATTTCTTGCCTTTCCTGCCTCATTACTGGTCTATTTTGGGAGAGAAGCGAATGTACCTGTGAGAACACCGTTCTTCTCGCTGGGCTCACTCCAGCTGACTTTGAGCGAGGTGTCCAAGATCTCGGTGAAACTCAGGTGACCCACAGCACCGGGGGCTGGACGGGGACGAATAAGAATAATGAGCAATGGGGCCAATGGGCCAAATGATCCATTTCACATAGAGTCAGATCTCATTACCAATCAGATCAGCAGATATAAAGGAGTTATAGTATAATGTAACAGCATTTCCATTTTAAATCTAAGTAAAAGAAAATAAAAAAACAGGGCAAATGCTGAAAAGTGTCTGGGGACAAGTTGAGAAAAATTAAGTCTTAAAAGTTCAACCAATAATCTCCAATTATGATGATCTGGGCTGGATGCAGAATATACTCATTCATTAGCACCTCTCTACAGTTTTGTTCTGCATGAATAATGGATCTTGCCCAAAGGATGTGTCACTGAGAGATGCCCGTGCCCCCCCACCAACCCCTCAAACTGCTGTAGGAAAAGCCACTCACTGTCCTCGTGTGTCCTTAATGCTCTAGGCGGGCTGCGGGGGCCGTCTCCCGGTGTGGTGAAACACAGCACAGAGGTGTAATACTCCGTGAACTTCTTCAGACCTGTCACATATCCCACGTGGACGCTGTCCTGGAAGTTTGGGCGCACTGTTACCATAGTAACTTGATCGTCTTTGCCAGGTTCCCAAGCTAGCAACTACATGAGACAAACAAAAAAGAAAGAAAAAAAATAAGTGTGAAGAAAATTACGCAGACAGTTGGAAACAAAGCAGCTAATCATTTTTTCTGTAATGATTTTCACACATTTATTTTCACAAAACTAACAGTGCTGTGTCTCTGTGGTAGTTGTGAGCCACTCTGAGAAGTTATTTGGCATCACAGCTCCCCAAGATATATTTAGAAAGATGCCCTGAAGAGGTTTTGACTTGGGGGGGGGGCTGGCTGAATAGCTTCACTGAGACAGGCTGGGAGAGGAAGAGAATTGAGCCACAAGTGAGGCATGATTGGATCTTATTATGCATGTTGATTGCAAACCATATAGCATACACAATGGGGAACTGTACTGACCAATTAGGTGCTTAGGCAATGACTCCCAGCAGTGTGTCTCTAAGGTTTATTTCCAGTTTGTGGTGAGCGGGGCTTCCAGGGAAATATAGAATTGGCAGGAGGATGTCAGACAAATAAACGTTTGACTGTCCGCCACTCTCTCGTTTCTTTCTCTCTCTCTCTGTCCCCCTGAAATTCTTCCTTTGCCTCAGTCTCTCAAACACCTTTCACTCCCTCCATTTCCCTTTTTTTCTCTCACTGCTGCTCCAGTCTCTCCCTGGAGGAAAAAGGTGGTGTTTAAAATTCAGATTGGGTTTGTACAGTGGCCCTTTCACCCCGCTGAGTGAGGCCTGTGGAGCGCCATTGAACAGACAGACAAAAAGAGAAGGGGAGGGAAAAAAAAACTCAATGACATAATTAAGCCTCAATTGAGTGAATGGAAAAATACAGCCACCCATATAGATATGGCCTTATGATTACCTGTGGGCTACCTTCATTTCAGTGGAGTATACACAAGAGACAGAGAGATGGACTGCATTCAAGTGCCCATGACAAAATAATGAAGACATTCATCATTACGTGCACACAGCTTCACAATAAAACATATGAAAAATGGTTGCAAAGATAAAGAGAATGACCTCCGACTGACAAATGGGAGAACCAAGTCCATCCTTCACAATGTCACCAAATATCTTTTGCCCCTTGGCTCGTCTCCTCCCTCTTGTTAAACAGGATGTGTGACTCTACAAGTTCAGCTCTGACAGTTGGAAGCGATGGCTGCCGGTGATGGTGCCACCGCCGCTACTGACCTTGTAGCCCTGGTTGATGCCGTTGATGAACTGTGGGTTAGGGGCTGTCCACGTGAAACGGATCGTTGTTGAGTTGACCGCCTCGGCCTGCACGTTGCCAGGGGCGATGGTGGGCACTGGGATGGACAAGGAGGGGAAGAATAAAGGACGACAGAAAGGAAGAAAAAGGGAGAGAGGGACACAAAGTGTGAGAGCACCTTTCAGTTGACTGGTGGAAGTCTGCCTGCATCAATTTTGATGTCAGTATTGATCGCTGCTGCACAGGTCAGGGCAGATGTTGCCATCACTCTCCTCCTGACGACAATGACATCTGACACCAGGGCTCTCTGTGGGTTTGTTTGTGTCTATAGATTTTAGTTGGATATCACACCTTTGTGTGGTCTTTGCAGAGAGGACTTAAAGCTAATGCAGCTGGACCACAGTGAGCGCCGGCTGAGACACACTGAGACAAGATTTTTGTTGATGCAGGATCTTGCATCCTTGCCTTTGAATGTGCACGTTCATCAGATAAGCTCATTTAAAGTAATATATTCAATTAGAAAGAAAGAAAGCAATCTGCATATTGGATGATTTTTTGATCAGTAAAATACCAATATATGTGCTCACCTCCCTGGAGAGTCCACTCTGTGACCTTATGGCTGAATACGCCCAGACCTGCCCCATTGTAGGCAGCGACCTCAATCTCATAGTTCGTCCAGATGATGAGGTCCTCCAGTAGCAGGTTGGTCACATCTGGGCTTGAAATGTTCTTGATCTGATAGTCCACAGGCAGCCCGGTGAGACGGTACCTGAAAAAGACACAGCGAGAAAATTCAAGTGGTGAGAAACCTACTGTGGATAATGGCTGATGTGTTTGCACCCTGAATATGACAGTTTAAATGTTCCACTGCCAGAGAGAGGACAGTGCAGTACTCTGTTGTTTTTTTTTTTTTGCTTGAGCCAACACCTGCTGTACCCCACACCTCCTCCTAGGGGGAGACAAAGCACCAGAAAACAAGCAATTAAAAACCATTTACACTGACTGTTGTCTGGAAAACACCTGCTGTTTCATTTGGATGTAATGAATAAAAAGCCTGAACAGAAAACCAAACTAATTACATGTTTACAAGACTTACAGTCAGTTTGGCATAATGCTGACTCTGTCTACTGAAGTTACCAAAGTTTTTGAAGTCAAACCAGTCATTAAATTTTAGCTTCCTCTAAAACTAAATTATTTTTAAAAGCAGTGCTATTAAGAGATGCTCGAGGAAATAGTGAGTGGCATGAGGTGTGATTCATTCCAGTTGTTTGCCAGTGTAAGGTAATGGACTTTGATTTGCGTGGGTGGGAGGGTTTGATTGTATGTGACAGTGTTTATGCACCGCATAATAAGGTTGGGATGTTATTTTACACTTTCTCATATTTCCAATGGTAAATCTCCATGGTTATGAATTAAAAAATCAATAAAGATAATAAACAAACAAAAAAAAAACTAATATGATGAACAGATGAACACAGCTTCATTTCTGGCTATAAGAGATCTCTCTTCAGACTTCATGCTGAATATTGAACTTTTTAATAACATAAAAACTAAGAAATAGATATCTATCAGCGGAGAGGTGAACAGGGATCTTACCGGACGATGTATCCTCTGAGGATGCCGTTCTGGTGGCTCTCTGGTGGAGGCTGCCACTGGATCATGATGGACTGGTTGGTGCGACCACTTGCTATGACGTTCTGAGGAGGAGCGCTGGGAGACTCCTCTGGGAGAGACACACTGCGAAACACACACACACACACGGCCCAGATATTAATGGAGAAGGGCAGTGAGAAGTAAGATCAAAGAACATTTTCTCTCTGAAAATCATCACAAACATGGAGCTTTAGGTTTAAACGTAACATAAAGCTTGAAGGAGTGATACAGCAGCTCAAATGAAGCATATCAATTTAAAGCCGAATTCCTGTGTAATTTCAGTTGAAGCATTTTCTCCAAACCCTCTTTTTCTATCTCTCTAATGTTTCTAACCATTTCCTTTCCTTTGATAAAAACCCTCACCGCTCCGTGTTCGCTCATGCTCCCCTAAATATGAATAATGCTCACCCTCAGTACCACATCTGAGAAAAGTGTAAAGATTATGAGGCTGTTCAACCACCTAACTCTCTATACTGTATCTAAACTGACAAAACACCCTGAGTCCCTGGGGAGAGGATGTGTACGAGGGATGGGAGCGAGATCGGTGGCGTAACCAAATGGCATCACAGAGTGTTCAGTGCTGGGCCCCCCCTGCGACCCACTAGCAGAGGCCCCCTGCGGCTCTCCCATGGCTAGCTGGCAGCATGAGGAGAGCGTAACAGACTGGTAGAGAGGT
>OMNW01009873.1:19994-39286 GCA_900303245.1 Selene dorsalis | reverse complement strand
AGGTGGGGGGGGGCGCTGGGGAGCTCTTAAAAACAGTGAAGTGGAGGATATCTGTACAAAGTTCACAGATAAATTTAGACTGGCTTTTCCCACTTTCCACCTTGTTTTCCCTCATTTTTTTCTTGGCTCAGATACAAGGACAGTAATCTGAGGAACATTGCATGCTAGATCTCTACAAAGCCTCCCTTTGCCTTTCCCAGGCTTCCCTCCCTGAACACCCCTCCCCTCGACACCACAGAAATGATCAGTGTGAGAAATCCCATTGAGCAGTCTGACCCTAACTGAACGCTCTCCAATACCAGCAACCTTTCCCCCAGTTGAATCCTTGCCAGAGAAACTCATTCATTTTCCTCATTCCTCAAATCCTGCTGATGTCAGAGCTCTGAGGTGTTATTGTGATTTCTTCTGGCTGACTGAACTCAACTGTTGCCTCAGCCACATTCACCTTTTACCCAGTTCTCATCTGTGGCCATCAAATGCTGATATACCAGTTCAAATTCACATTCACTCCAACTCATCATTATGAACTGCTTATTCAATAGGGTACAGATTTCTGTTTTTATTCCCCTCTTTTTCACATCCCCCCTTCATCCTGCTGTGTGAAGACTAAACAAACATAAAATGAGACAAAATGTGGTGGGCTGAGGAAGTTGGGACTCTCAGCTGTTGCCCAGTTGGAGTCTATCCAGTCTGTTACAGTCTGGATGAAAGCACTCATTATGGCTGCTGCTCCAGTCACAGCTCAGTTCACTTGGTAGCAGCAGCTGTGTGGCGTTGCTGCACACTGAGGGCATCATTTACTGTCTCTCACAAAGACTGTACACAACTGAATGAGGGCCACTGACAGAATACTGACTAATTCCCCAGTCTAGCGTCTTTTCTACTGTTTAGCTCAACAGATGTCTTTTCTAATGGGTAACAGATGTAAGGCTCTTATCAAAAACTAGATTTATATTTCTTTTTTTGTTGGCCTAATTTAATGTTTTTACACAACTTATCCTCACTTACTTTACTCGTGTCATTGTGTTACTGTCATCCTTTATTAATTGCAAAATGTCATTAGGATTTAAAGGCTAAAAGCCACAGAGTCCGTGAAAGGTCCTCTGCAGGTGTCAAGCTGTGCAAAGAAGCGTGTCCCAAACTGATTCTATTCCTTGATTTTAATTGCCAGTGATTTAAGCTTCTTTGTGGCGTTTACTAAACAGATGGTCTGCCACATTTGGCATCAGATTTTAGTCCAGTGGACTTAAGGCAGTGTCAGGAGGGGGTTTGACTTACCGGCTGGTGAGTCGCGTTGCTCTGGGCCGTCGGTGTCGCTGCTCTGCGGGGACGGTCTTTGTCGTGACTGCTGGATCTGAAAAAGTTCAGAATCAGTCAAGAAATTTTCAGAAAACCTGGCAAAGAAAATTTTTCAATGAAAATTTGTCTCCACCACTGAAATGATAGGGAGTGCAGAGACACTGGTTTGCTGGTTGTAACGCTTGCTCACCTGACTTTGCAGGGTCCTGATGCGCACATTCTGCTTGTCAAGCTTCTCCTGTTGGAGTCTGATCCTCTCCATCAGATCATCAATGCGCCTGTTCTGAGCCTCCAGCATGAGCTAACAGAAAAAAACACAAAGGTACCATGCTTTTAGTGATTTATTAACTTTTTTAACATTCTGCGTAAAATATGCAGGAATCTTTGATGTGACCATCACAAGAAACACTAGAGTTAACAAAAAACAGGGCTACTTGCAGGAGACATTTCCACCCTTCAATGACAAGCGTTTGTCCTTTCCAACCGTCTGTGGTGTGGTTATGTAACTCCCTCACTGCTTTTCCATCCCATTATAAAGCCTTTCAGGCTCACACACAGAACTACAAAGACAGCACAGCCCTCATAAGCCCCTTCAACTGTGTGAGGCATGTTTGAGTCTGTCCAGGATGTAAAATGGGACAGCTGTGGAGAATTATTCACACATTCTTGTAGCTGATGCCTGCAGATCCCTTTGTCTGGCAGCATTTAATGTTTCCCTGCACGTACTGCACACTCTGTCCTCTAACCCCTGCAGGCTTGTTAACCAACCCCTCTGTACTCCACTCCACTCCACCACACCCACCACCCACCGCTTGTCCTCTATGCTTTTTCATTTAGTGCCCTTGAGCTGAAAGACAAAGTCCCACCATAAAAGCCAGCTGTTCATACTGTACATCCACTAACTTTCAGGTTTCCTTTAACCATCTGTTGCAGGTCAGCATCAATATTTAGGTTTGCAGTAATAATTGTAAGAAATAAGTGTAGGAATGCTAACAAAAACAAATTACCATCTTCAACAAATTACCATCATCACAACCCAAAGACAGAAATGCTTTCATCCTCACCTGGATGTTGCGACTATCGCTCTTGTTCTTGGCACCAGTGTTTGTATCAGACAGCAGCGCGTCTCCCTGCAGCATGCTGTCCACCCTCCTCTCCAGCCGGCTCATCCTCTCACTCATTGTCTTCCTCTCCTGCTGCATTTCCTCTGCCTTTTCCTTCAGCTCGGCTGTTACGTTCAGCAGCTGCCCCTCTCTGTCCTCCAGGCCATGGGCCTGAACCTTCAGGGCCTCTCCTTCTAGCTGCAGCCGCTGGCTTTCCTTTCCCAGCTCTGTCACTGTACGATTGAAGACCTTCAGCTTGGTGGAAATGTCCCTCATCTGGACTTTGGTTTTGTCAACATGCTCCTTCAGCCCCTGGCCCAGCTGCAGCAGACCATGGGCAATGACATTCACATCATCCCATGCTGCGTACTGTACACGCTTCTCCTTGCTGGTGCTGCTGCTTGATGATCCTCCTTTCCTTTCGAGAGGGAAACCTGTGGCCAGGAGCACCACCAGGCAGAGAGTCACAGTTGCCAGTGTTGTCTTCATTTCTGCTCTTATCCTGAAGTTTTGAAGTCTTGCTTTAAAATATATGTTGTCTTGTTGCAGAAGTGTGCAGTGTCCTGCCCTGTCTTCTTAAGTTCAATTTGAGAGCTCAGGCTCCTGGCGGAACAGACACACCACCACTGTTATATAGTTTCACAGCCCTCAACTCTCAGCTGTAAGCTGCCTGCCATTGGCTGGCTGGGGAGAGGGAGGGGTGCAGCTACTCTCAGGTTTCTGTCCCTCCTCCACCTCTCTGTTAACTATTCATGTCAGAGGCGGAGGAGGGACATGATATAACAAAAAGATTGTCTTTCATCTCTGCACTGTGGGGGACAGGGACTACATTATCTGCTGGAAGAAACTAAACAATTGATATCCCCAGCAGTGAAACAAATCCTTTTCTGTGAAGTACTGCAGTACTGAAGTGTGAGGTGTCTAGTGAGGTAATCCTTTCATTAGCGTAGGAACAGTCTGAAATTGGTTGATGAAGATATCAAAACTCTGATTATGCTTAAAAATACAGTATATGACTATTCTATATTCATAGTCACTGTAAAACAAAAACCACTTTAGGTGTGTAGAACTTTATCCAACTGACCATTTAAAAATATCAGGGAACATCATTTACTGTAAACCAGCCTTTTTCTGAAGTTGAATTGATGAAATGAAATGAAAGTTGTAAATACCATTATGGACTGTGAGCAGACCACCCACACTGATGCCTGTGAAAGATGAAGCTCAGTCCTTTATAGAGTGGACTCATCACCATCTGAGCGGAGTCTCTGAGCTCCTTCCTTGTGCCAGTAGAAATATTTTCCATATATTCCATGCCCTGTAACCTCCTGCCATTTTGATGAAATTTTTTCTCCTGATCATTCAGTCTGATGATTTTACTATTACCGTATTTTCTTTCTCTTACAAGTCTTGTATTTGCTCCTGTGTTCAATAGGATCATGTGCTGACTTGAACTTTCTTGGTTAATTTAATGATATTCAGATTTGTGTTTTCCAAAAATGTGCACATTAATTATAACACAGTTTCTTCACAAGACTTATGAAGAATTCAGGCAAAATTAAGGACCATGAAATGATCTATACAACAAAAAGATTTGTGTTGATTAATGTACAGCTTGTATAGCTTTGAAAACAGATACTTTTACTCTCTGTTATGATTGAATAATTTCTTTTAAACCCTAGTTTCCCTTAAACATAACACACTTGATTACAGTAATTAGCCTTCCAAACAATCCCATTAAAATTCTAAATTAAAATTTTATTAGACTGAATAAAGCAGCCTTGTCATTTTGCTGATCTGACAGAAAAAAAGATTACATCATAATTAAAATAAAATTCTTAAAAACCTGCAATAAAAAAGCTACTGTAGAACAAGTGTGCCAGGGTTTCCTAACTATCTCTTCTTAGACAATGGAAACAATGAATGAAGTCAGTCACAGACATGAGAGGAACATGCGAACGATGTGGCCCGAGGGGCTCCTCTGCAAAGATTTGATCTGTGAGGACTGTGAGAATTAGGGGAAAGTTCACAGCAGAGAATGCCCACATTACGGCCAGTAGGGTTTTTTTTGTTTTTTTTTACAGAGATCACAGGCCATATGTGATCTGGGGCCAGACCACAAAGAAGGAGCTGGTTTAACCCTCTCCTGTCTGTAGCCCAGACTAAGTAGGTGAAAGGTAACTGGGAGACTGCTGACGGTGCTGAGAGGGGGAAACACTGTGCTGAGAAATTACAGCCCTCATTCATGCGTCTGGAATGTACCAAACATTATTAGCATCGTTTTCCTAAAGCCTTGGCAGAGAGCGGTTTCCACCAGGGCCAGCAAAGACTGCCACATTCTTGTTAAAAAAAGACTTTTCTCACTCAAAGCTAGACAGTCTTTACCATTTCCTAGGAATCTTGAGGTCATTGTAGACAGATCTGTTTTTGTTTGCTTTTGCTTTCAGCGACAGTTAACTGTCATTGAATGAGAAGGGTTTTTTTTTGCCAAATTATTTTTCACAGGTACATGAAAAGGCCAAGTGGATGGAAGTACCTGTGTGGATCAGGTTAAAGGAGGAATATGCTCATAGCTGAACTTGAGTCTGGTACATTAGTGTCATGACCGTACTTGTAAAGACGCATTTGTTGCATTCTTCTGGGACATTACAGAACTTGGCAGGGATGTGAGTGGGGTGTACAGTGAGGCTGTGAGGGACGGACTGCAGACCCTCATTTTATTAAGCTTTTTATGTTATGTCAGACATATTAAGAATTGACATTAAAGACCTTTCTGATGTTCAGATGTTGAAAATAATGGTTGAATATGTTATAGGCAAAATCCAGATTTTCTTGACAGTGTAGCTGCTGGATGACTCATGCTTATTAACTTTCCAGCCAGAATTACGTAACAATTCATCAAGATACTCAGTAATTCAAATCCTTGTGATTTCATCAGTGGAAGTATTACAACTTTTGTAAAGCCTATGTAAAAGTAGTAAGACCCTGGTGTGGAAATACTCCATCAGTAAGAGGCCTAAGTAAAAGTATTGTTCAAAACAATTATGCAAAGCTTATTAATTGCTACTGAAACTTATTACGTAGTGTAGTCTTTTTCTGATTCTGAGATTTCATTATTATCATTTTTAGGTTGCAAAGTAGCCGAGTTATTATCAACATACTGCTTGGAAGCATAATCAGTAAAAAATGAACAGATTTTGAAAGCATAAATGTTAATTATAATTAAATAATATACGGTAATTATAATTACATAAAGTGATAAGTAACTACTGTCAGTATTATTTTAAATGTGTTCTTTCAAAATGTAGTGCAGTAGAAGTGTAATTTAACATGACATTAAAATACTCCAGTGACGTAGAAATTCCTCATTGTACGTACAGTTTTTTAGTAAAAACCGTCAGTTAATTTCCACCGCTGGAGCTCTTCCAGAGCACGCTGAAACCAGTTCAAACAAGAACCGAAACAGAGTAATCATCAGGTTGTAAGTGGGAAATGTATTTACGTTAAAACAGACTAAACAAATCAATTGAATAAACATTAGTTTTCTTTGTTTAATAGTAATGTGCAAGGGTTGCGGGAATCTTGTCTGCTCTGTATCCTCTCATTTGTTCTCACAAAGCCATACTGTCCTGTGTCACTCATCATAACCGGATCCACGATTCGCCACAGCTGCTGATTCAATTTCCCAAAATGGCCGCTCCTATCTCTAGCCGGCATGCTGACCTTTTACCCAGATTCCGAACACAGAACATCTGTAAATCCCAGTGCAGCCCCCAGACTTAGTCATGTACAAATGGATGGAAAGAGGGAGGAACGAAAAAAAAAAAACAGGTGCTGGAGCATGTTAGAGCTGTAGACCTCCAGTTCTCATGGATAGACGGTGATCTGTGATCTTTTCCATTTGGGACTATTTTATTGGAGATTTCATATTTGTTGATTTTTCCATTTGTGTCCGCCAGAAATACATATCTGACTTGATTTCAGTGGTGTAAATAATCCAGAATAAAGCCGTTTGAGAAGCTGAAAATGAAGGGAAAGAACCTAAAAAATATAAATTTTCATCTTGCATGCTTCATTTCAGACCACTGAGATCTCAGCCTTTGAATATCTAAGTAAGCATCCAACCATCATCTGAATAAGGCATTAGATTTGGCACAAATACTGTGTCTTAAGAAGTGTATCTGCCTGCATCACATTTCTTGAAGTCATTTTGGGTAAACCAGCATCACCTGTCCTATGTCCTGCTTTTCTTATAGAATAAGATATTCATGAATAGTTGACTAGTTAGCTTGAATAGTTAGCTGACTGTGTGGCCACTGAGGTCCAGGGGCTGTTGACTGCCAGAGCTTATAACTGTCTTGTGATTGAGTAGAATCATTAGTCAGGATGCACTGGAGAGGTAAATGTGGTTGAACAGCAGGGAGATGTCTGCACCTGTGCTTCTGCCACTATAAAAACGTCACTATTAATCAGTTTCACATATTCGAATATCTCCGTTTAAAGGGAATCACCTCATATATTGGAACAAATGTCCTCAAAACCATGATTTGACCTCAGCATTTCAGAGATATTTCCTTTACAACAAGCAAATAAATCAGGGAGGCCAGACCAATCTGCTGACAGATGGACATGTACTCATTCGTACACAGGCACCAGTAGACGTGCTGAAGAAAACGTTTCCCTCCAACCGATTCTCCAATTCCCATTGTATGTCATGAGCAGCCAGGAGCAACACACTATCGCCCCCAAGTGGTGTTACCTAAAGAATAACGTGCCTCCTTATTCAGAGCTGACCTCTGCTCACTTCTCAATTCATTACAGTTGGTGACTGGTGCACTGTCGGTGCCCCAGGGGCTGCATAATGAATGTGACATTGCACCAAAGCAAATGAAAACCTGTGGGTGTGACTCTCTTCACCTCTGGTTTGGTTCATCGCAGACAGGGCCGGCTTGAGAGGATATGAGAGATTTCCTGTGTTTCCTGCTTCTCCTTGTACAAAGATGGTCCCACTTATTCATCAGCATGTACCAAGAGACTCCCTCAGTTCCCACACAAATGTTTGACTTCGGAATTTTCTAAGGCTTTAAATATCTCAGTTTCGTGAGCTTTTATTTTAACATCAGTGTGCAGGATCTAAATAACTCATATTAAAAGCATGTAGCTGTTTGTGACGTAAGACAAGTTATATAAGTCAAAAGGATACATAACTGCTGTCCATGTGCTCCACTGCCCCATTTGTGCAGCTGACCGAAGACTTTAATGAACACATACACACATTTTGTTAATTCATTCATGTATCTTTCTTGCGTGCTTAGATGCACACATACACACACATTCTCCTGTTACATTCTTTAGGGCTAGATCTCATCTTACACATGTGCAGACATGTGCTACGTGATACAAATGAATGTGGTGTGGGTCTGCTTGACTGGGTCAGTATTTGTTTACCATGAGATACTTTTACTTCTCAGACCGGTTGTGAGGAACAGACCCCGGCTGATGGATGCTCTTCATACCGCTTTCCCCCTCAGTTCTCTCACTGCTCGTGGACTAAATGAGTGTCCCAGCTGGCAGGAAGCTGAAAAGTACAGAATGTACAGCATATCCCAGTTTGGATAATGTAAATACGTTTAGACTGTGGTTAACCTCAGCAGATGTGAATGCTGTCAGTTCTTTCTCCCTACGGTGTTTTACGGTATTTTGAGGTTAGGTTCTGTCCCTGTCACCAAACAAAGAAGTGCTAATCTTGCAAGATCGTGAATAGTATTAAACTTGATCCTTCAGGCTGACTGCAGTGGCTTCATTTAGGAGAAAGCAACACTTCTCTTGAGTGATTAACCTGGGCATTTAATGTAAAGGCTGTTGGGTGAAAAATAGCACAGACTTACGTCTCTTAGTTTTGAGGCCGAGAGTCGTTTCATTTAAGTCTTTTCCAGCCTTCATCTTTCTGTACTTGCGGAGAGGAGGCCCTGGCTTACACAACCTGTGTAAAACAAGGCCCAGCTTGCTGAGTCTGGTTCTCATGCAACACAATATGTGGGCTGATGACAGACTGTACTGAAGAACTACAGCAGTCACAGCCAGACGATGGTTAGCGTAGATTAGTTTAGCATAAACAGTGGAAACTGTGGAAACATGGGAAACGGCTGTCCATCCGTTGTTTCACTTCTGCACAGATTCAGTGTTAAAGATGTAACACGCACGCTTTTTAACCCTCAGACAGAGCCAGGCCAGCGGTTTCTCCCACTCTCCTCTCTGTGTGCCAAGCTTCTTGATGACAGTTTACTGAGAAGATCTATAATGCTCCTTATGCCCATTAAATGTAAATCTATGGCTAAAAGCTGTCACCTGGTGGAGGCCTTGGAGTTATACACGTGAGGTACACACATGTGAGAGTGGTATCAGCTGTGTCATCCAGTGTATAAACATATTTCTTAAAAATCCAAACTTTCCTTCAGCACTGTATTAATGACTACATAAAATGAAATCATGAATTATTTGTGATATTACAATGTCAAAAGCATGTCTATATGTATATGGCCTGGATCCAGCAGTGTTGATACAGAGAAAATCCCACTAGAGACCAAAACAACTTACCAAGGTCAAGGTTGAATTCCATGCTAAACGCAGTTGCCGTAAATAACTCAAACAGACATTTACATTGTCTGGGAATTCTGCTCAAATAGGGCAGCTGTAGGTGCTGAATGAACTCTCCAGAACCAGTGTTATACATTTAATGGACCCAAAGGCTCAGACGTGATAAGCAGTGGCTGTTTAGTCTCCCCAGAGTTTCATTGGATGCAGCTTTGTCCCCAAAAACCAGCCCCTTGGCGGTGTGTTCCCCAGTTATCGAGCCTGATTCCCATGAACTAATTGGCCTCCTGTAGAACATTCAAGCACGCATACTATGTTTACCACAGAGTAAGGACCACTTGAGGCTGTGGGTGTAGGTTACTGATCACAAAGATATGTATTCATTGCCCCATTAATTTTAATCAACTGGAGTGGAGGTGGAAGCAGGTCAGATGGAGGAGACACTCGAACTGAAGGGTGATCTAACTGTGAATGGGGCCTGTTCTGGGAAAGATGTGGGTATTGGCACTAGCCTCTTACTGTCAAGTGCAAAGCAGCTGGTGGTTTGGAGAAGGAAAAGGAAAGAGGGCTTGAATTACAAAGTGTTCTTCCAGAACAGAAGGGGTTCTGACCTATAACTGTACCACAGCAGCTGTGCACTCCTCTGCAGAAATCACACACTTACGTCTCTTAGTTTTGATGCTGCAAGGACAAAAAACTGCACATTTGTTTCTAAACTAATCACCTTCTAAAAAAGAGAGAAATAGTAAACCTTCCCCTGCCTGAAGTTAACAAACGTAGACGAGCTGTTCAATTAGTTTGAAAAGGTAACAGTAATAATGTTTAACCACTTCCTGTCCACCGCATGATGACGACAAAACTCTCTGTAAAACGACACCCCCTAAAGAAATAAGACAAAATGTGTTGATGTGTGAGGTTTAAAAATGTTGTTGGGCTTTGTTACCTTTTAACAGAGCCGCACCAGCTGCCTCCATCTGTTCCCAGGGTTTGTGCTAAGTTAAACTAACCTACTGTTTGCTGTAGCTTCATATTTACTAGATACATGTGATAGTGGTGTCAATATTCTCCTTTAATTAAACGCAAGAATTGAATGACTTTAGTGAAGGGTGTTGTAGCTTGTTTGTGGTCTTCTTTTGTCTTCTGTAAACCAGGACCTTTTTAGAAACCAGTGTTTTTAAACCAAGACAGTTAATGGAAAAGCAATCTAAACACTTAGAGAATTATCAGCCGTCACACTGAGTCTGTGACTTCTAACCATCTGTTGACTTACTCCATTAAACCCCTATAATCTGTAATGACTGACCCCTGATCCAAATTAATCTCACAATTTGAAATCTAATTGAACTTGAGTGCTCTCAGGCAGTGCTTTCAGCTTCATATTTTTCTATATTTTCACATCTAAGTGGGGATGCAACAGGTTGTTTTGGAGTTTTAGAGTTAAAGTAGGCCAGGGATCTTTGTTTTGTGAGATTCCTCTCTGTGGATGGAGTCACCAGAAGCTGGTTCATGAAAACAGTTATTTCTTCAGCATGTGAGGCGGTTTTCCAGCTGTTATCTGTTGTGGTATTTAGTGTTTATTTCACTTGTGAGTCTTAATTTGAGATGACACATTCTTCGTCCACGGGCAGAAAATGCAGAGGTGAACACTGCTATCACGACTGAGCCTCCTTAACAAACATTTGTCCTATGCACCCACAGAGTAGATATTCAAACATTGGCAGGTGAAAGCAAACCTGAAACGCTACAAGGTTAGAGTCACCTGTCTTGAAATGATTTGGTAAATATTTTTGCTCCCAAACCTGGAGCCTTACTTGCTAAATTCCATTTCAGTTTGTTGTTGCTAAATATTGACCCAGCTGTGTTTCCTGGATGTATCCTCATTACTCCGTAGGCGTGTCAGCTCTTCAGAGCTTTTATTGCTGAGTGCCTGTAAATTTCTGTAAACCTAAGGGCAAAATTCTTCCAGGATCGTAACATAAAACAAGAATGTGATGCCACTGAAACATAACT
Source organism: Selene dorsalis (assembly GCA_900303245.1). Taxonomy (NCBI): domain Eukaryota; kingdom Metazoa; phylum Chordata; class Actinopteri; order Carangiformes; family Carangidae; genus Selene; species Selene dorsalis. The sequence goes on along the minus strand of OMNW01009873.1, from coordinate 28,280 downwards.
CTGCAGCGAGTTCTTTTCCAAGAGTGTTTAGCATGTGTCATGGCCTGCTGTATATCATTTTGTTCTTCTGGTCATATTAACACAGTCTGTTCCTTTTCCTCCGCAGAGAGAACAAACCTGAACACTGAGTAAAGAAACAAGAAAAGACAGAACATCAACATAACCTTTACACCAGATTGAGTGTTTTCCTTGCGCAAATTCTGAACTGTTCACTCAATATATCTGATATAGATAGATATACAGACAGACTTGTCTGTTGTGCTCTCATTTAAGCCATAGCAAAAAAAAAGCACAATGTGAGGTTTTCTCATTCAGTAGTGGTGGGTGACGAGTGTAAAATAGTGAGGTTCTCTCAGGTGAAGCTGAATCTAAAGCTTTCTGCCAGTTTAAAATTATAGGCCTCATGTTGCAGCTATAAAATAACATCAGACATCAGACTTTCCCTCAGCATAGTCACACCTGTCTCTGGAACAACATCTGACTGTATGACCAGTAAACTGTGCCAGGTCTCGTGTCAGGCCAGGTGACAGAGTCCAAAAAGCTTTGTTTTTACAGTGTTTACTTAAGGACATGTGTCACAGAGCTTCAAAACAGCTCTTTTTTCTTTTAACCCCGCCCCCTCGTCCACATCCCTCCACCACAGGCTTCATTATCATCAACAGCCGAGCGTCTGACCCTGTGTTTCATCCCGTCACATCGTCTGTACGTCCGTGCACCTGCTGTTTGTGCTGCGACACTGTTGTGCAGGGAATCGTGGGCAAAGATATTTTACAAGTCATATGCATTGTGGGGGACGGAGCCTTCAAAAAATAAATGGATGGCTTGTTTTTGTGACCTTCGCACAATGAAGTCTCCCCCTTTTGCACTTTCGCTTACATAAAAGTGAATCAGGAATGCTGTGCTTGGCTTTTCGTTGTCATCCCTCAAGCTGTCTTACATTTACTCTTTCTGGACTTTTATTTATTTATTCTAGACTGTTCTTGCTCTAACAAATATACAGTGGTTTCATCTAATTCCTATTCTCAAAGATATTTGTTTCAGATTGTTTTCTCTTGTGAGTGAATCATGTGTCCTGGATATAATGCAATTTCCTGGACCGATTAGAGGAATTAAAGCTTTTGCAAACAGATAAACATGATTAGCGTGTTTTGAATGAGAGTTATGCTATACCTGCCAACTTTTTTTTTTATCTTTAGCCTTTATTCTCACCCTTGTTACTTGTTTCTAAAACTCCCCTCTTGGCTTGTACCCCTAGAATCTAAGTAGACCACCACCACCTTCTGCAATTAAAAGCAGGAAACAAGGAAATTGTGCAGAGAGGCAGAGTGTACTAAAGTTCAGTGATCAGTAAGGCTGGAGATTGTGAGAAAGAGGACAGAAACGAGAGTGCGAAGGGCAGGGGATGTCCTCTAGTTACCTCTGGGGTGACTGTCTTCTTGGCATCCCCTACTTGTGTCCTGTGGGCCCCATTTGTAAATTTGTGGGCCGTGACCCAGGTCATAGATGGGATCAGAGTGTGTAAATCAGAGGCCTCTCTTTCCCTCTGGAGACTCCATGACCTCCCTGCTGCACATCCTGTTAACCAGCATGGGAGAAACAAAGCCTAAAGCCTCCTGCCAAGCCCCTTCAATTCCAGTCAGCCACACCACCTCAATAAGATGATGTGCAGTTTGAACTTGTGTCACTCTACAGTACATTTGTTACAGGCATCATGATTTATCTATGTAGCCACAAGCAAAGGTAAATTCTACTATGTCAGACACCTCTCAAAGTATATACACAACTACTGTACTTACCTAAGATTTGAGGTACTTTACTTGAATATTTCCATCTTTTGACATTTTATGCTTATAGTCTGAGAGGAACCTTGGACTTCTTACTCCTTTACATGGATTTTACAGTGACTGTGACAAAGTTAAAAGTACCATCCAGCTTTCACCATTCTCATCATCAGTATTAACAGTCCAGTAGCAGTAGCATTGGTTATATTTTAATTACATTTACTTAAACCTGCAAAAAATGCTTTTTTGGCTTCTTTAGAGCAGTGGAAACAAAATGTATACACAACAGTGACATATCATTTGCATAGGGGTTTATATGATGAATCTTTTTTACCATGTTCACTAGCTCTTTGCTACCTGTGTTTAGGCAGTTGCTGTGGATTTTCTGGCCTCTTGCTGTGCTTGCTTAAACACGTTGGATGATGAAACAGAAGAGTGAACCAAAACAGTGATGTTTGGGGCCAGAAAACTAAAACAAATCGACTTAAAGGTGTTAAAAGAAGCTCAACAGAGCTGAAGCTGCAGTTATCACTGCCAGCAGCCCTGTTTTAATTACCATGTTACCCATTGTTGGGTTCTTTTAAATATAAATAAGGTGTCGGACTGGACAGAAAACACTTCAGATAAGATCTAATTTTCAGGCTCATTGTAGGTTTTAGAGTTTGAGACCAAAATAATTCAGGAAAATTGTTTGAAGGATTTAAACATGACGCTTCATACCCATAGTGTTAAAATAAGAGCGACACCTCAAGGCACAGCGTCCTTGATATTTGTGATTGTGATTGTGTGCCTGGTTTAATGTTGCAGATCCCAGATACTGCCTGTGGACAGACAGCCGGACAGACACACAGACAGACACACTTGTCCACTGCGGGTGTTTTCTCCCGGCCGAGTTAGACCTTGGTGGCATGCAGACAAACACGAAGTGGCCTTGGGATAGGGAGAGAGAGAGAGAGAGGAGGGAGGGAGACGGGGTAGATGGTGAGATGGTAAACACATGCCACCCATAGGTCTCGATGGGTGGGTGAAGTGGAGGGAGTGAGGGGTAGGGATGGAAAGCTGACACCAAGTTGTTTTCAGGCAATGAGTTGCTGTTGCTGACCATGAACCCCCATCTTCCCCCCACGTTGTCTCTTTCGCTTTCTCTTGTATTTGGCTTTTTGATCAGAATGAGGATGTGAGAATGAACCAGTCGCAGTCAGATCCACACTGTTTGTGGGAATTTATAAGATTGTTTCCTGATTTGACCAATGGGTGCAACATGATACACAGACGACTGGACAGCTTTTTTATTTGTTTATACTCTAATGTGAATCTGGAGGTGCACTGTACAGACATACTGTAGATGTAGAAATTGGTTTTCTGCAAGATAAATAGCGTTAAGCCAGATCTATACTCTGATTCCTGACTGGATTTGTAGAATTAAGGAGATCAGAAAACTGTTTTTCTGTCTCTCTCTCTCTGCTGTCACTGTCTTACCATCTCTCTCTGCGGTTCAGTCCAGCTGTCAAGTGCCAGCATGCTCTACTAGGTCATGCACGTCTTACTGGAACCTAATGAATGACTGCCAGAATTTAATTTGTGGCTTGGTGTCAGTTTTACTCTTTGGTTCCACATTACAGGTTGATGTTTTCCTTGTTTACCCTTTATAAGCCTGTACTGTAGCTGCGATCCTTTAAGCTGTGGAACATCTAATGAAAAGTAACGTGAGAATAACGTGTAAAGACCTGTTATCTTTGGCATGGATTGGACTGTGACAACCAAAACACTTTTGCTTTAGTCAGTTGTATCTGCACAAAACAACACGTGAGTCTTTTCAACAACTGAAAATGAAACCTGATTTAAAGGGATTACAATCACATTCTTTTCTCAATCTCTCAGCGTATTAATGAGCAGAAATTACTCTTTCAAACAGCTGTATTTTAAAGCAGTATTTATACAAATATCAAACGTACAGCTGTGTCAGGCATGTATATTGGTTTCACATCATACAGTATGCTGTTTCCTAAAATTAATTTTCCTTTCCAAGGCCAGGTCAGTTCTTTGTGTAAAGTAGGACAAAGTAGAAATGGAAAAACGTTTAACCAACAGAATACATGTATAGAGCCTCTTGACAACACATAATCCAGACTGACCTGCTTTCCTGTTTGAACAACCACCAGGGTCCTTTGCGCACCTCAAGCTGGAATTCAGCCAAACACTTTCATGCTCAAAAACACCAGTCTCAGAAAAACACACACACAAAATTTCCACAGTGCATTGATTTACAAACCCTGATCTAGTGGATATATTTAAATAATGTCATATTCAGATATTTTACACATTATCTAGTTGATACACCATAATGACCAATTGTGCAAAAGTGTGCAAAAAGTTCTTCAAGTTATTTGTTGCATGTGAACAAAGCTACACTGAGCCATGATCATAAGCAGCCATAGAAAAGTGTTAACACTTAAAAGGACAAGCTGAACTTAAAAGTATAATCAAGAACAAAGGAAAAAATGCATGAAATGTGGTGAGAATATACTTACTAAATAAACTAATATAAATTGACACCTTAAATGTGTTCTGAGATGTATGATGATGTGTTTTGTTTCTTCATCATCACCATGGATCCACCCTTCACCTGATGCTGAAGTGATTGTTCCAGCTCTGAACATTGTTCAGGAATTGTTTGAAGAAACTGACCGAGTTCCCCTCAAAATTTCCTGGATATCAATCTGATCCAGCATGTGAGGGACGTGCAAGAAAAACAAGTGTGTGATCCATGCCCCCTCCTTGTACCTTGCAGGATGGAAGGTCACAGGACACCTTCAGGTCAGAGTTGTTTGAACTGTGCTTTGCGTTTAAAATACAGTAAATATTCTTCAGTTAAGTCAGAGCAAGGGGGTCCTGTAGGTTGTTAAAACAAAGGTTTATACAGTACAGGTACAAGGTCAGTGGAAGTGAGTGAGTCGCTAAGGGAATCTTTAGTCATCACAGAGTGATGCTGCCCTCTGCTGGATAGAATGTAAACAACACAACCTGACCCTGGTCTGTAAGTGAATGTGCATTAAAATCACGTTAAAATGTCAGTCGCATTCATGGAAGTAAATAGCATGAAGGTACCAAGCACACATTTGTACAGTGGGTTTGATTTTGTATCAACTTGCCCTTGTGACATTTGTCATTTAAAAATAATCTGCTCTAGTTGCAGTGGACAGATAAGTTACAATGTTGTTTACACTGGTGATGTTTGGAGGACTACATATTACCAAGACCAAACTAACAGTTTGACTGTAATAATTTAAAAAGGAATAATATGGAACTAAATATTACCTTAAATTTTTGCAGATCGGTTTTAAGATCTTTCTTACAGCAAAAAACTCGATTGCAATTCAAACATGTTTTTGTCTGTAGCAGTGGACCTATTGAAATTTAATAGGCCAGGGTCACATCCATAACTTTGGCACTGTGCCTCAATATCCAGAGTTAGTTTACAAATCTGTGTGCAAGCATGTTGCCTGTATACTTCAACCACTGCTGACAAATGTCAGACAAACTTAAGCTGTGCATTAATTAAAAACTAAATACATTTTGTTACAAACTATATGTAACAAATAAGTAGTTACTACAGTTGTTACTATTTTATTAGTTTGTTAATGAAGTCTGTCAAAGCATCAGTGTCTATTATGATATGTGGACAACAAGCAGTTCACGTTTCCTATAAAATAAAAGTACAGACACCAAACTTCCATCTTAATAACCAAATTTATTTCAAAACATCTGAACAAATGAGATGTTGGCCATTCCAAGTGAAACCGATGATGTCCTCTGTTCCACAGCACTGGATCGGCACCTCACAGCTTCAGCAGGCACTGCAAAGACAAGATATTAATCACACTCCATCTTACAAAAACTCACAACACAACCAATACAGGTTAATAGCAAACAACAGAACTACTATTGACTCACTTTACATTGTTTTAATAGTCAGTCACTGACAGTGTCTCTGGACAACCAGTCCTGAGATCTGAGGACCACAGTGCTAACCTTATATGCCTACATGACTGGGATGCATGGTAAACCACAACACACAAGAGTTCAACTGTCACTTAAGGTGGAGACCAGCTCATGTTATCAGGCCCAAAAGATTCAGAGCTACACTTTGTCAAATATGAACCCCATATGAACAGATAATATAGTACAATACAAAGGAGCATCAATAAGCTTATCTTTGTGCCATGTTTGATTTTGTACACATTGTGTTAATGGCAGTATAAGGATATTGTGTTTTTTTTATACTATGCAGCATTAAAAGTCATGTTTTCCCCACTTAAATTTCACTATATAATACAGTCCAATGCAAGTGTAAACTACTTGGTCGCTTCATATTGCTGGTACAGTTGAAATGCTACATTTTAGTGTTGATAATGTCTTGTGGTTACTGGGGGTGCACTGTGACACATTTTACAAATGACTATATTACAACTGCTGCATTTTTATTTATTGCATTTCGGTCTATAAAATGTCAAAGGACAAGTATCTATTAGACATCAGAGTCAAGGTTACATTATCAAATTGCTGGCAGGCGTATGTTTACAGTTTAATGGTATTGACCGACATAAAATCAAACACCCATTAGGAAACGGGCGGGCAGCCATAGCTGGGCTCATGTTTCCTCACCTATCGCAGCCTCCTGGCTTCTCTTTCAGACTCAAGAAGTGTCAGCACATCTCCTTCTCTGACTGGGCCCTTCACGTTCCTGATGATGGAGCGGTTGCTGTCGTCCATGAATTCAACACGGACCTAAAAGTATGAATTATAAATTACGTTTAAAAAACAAACAAACAGGAAATCCTGGTTAAAATCTCAGACGTGGTGGTTGGCTCCATCATTGGCACTAGAACTGATGCAGTCAAAACTTCACATGTACCCACCAACTGTTCAGTTCCCTACATTGTACACAATCATTTTATCATTTCAGTTTTTAAGATCTCCGATTCCTCCAATTCCAAACTCTAAAAATGTACAAATACTCATTTTCCTGTTCAAGTGACGGCAAACTGATTAATGATTGATTTGGATTCTTAACTCAGGAAAAAGTACTTGCTGCACACTGTAGTCAGCATTTTTCATATTTCAATGAAAGATTTATAAAATTTCAGATCATATAATCTGAGAAAATATGGAATATACAGACCAATAATTTCAGTTGCAGCACTAATAATGAGATATTCAAGTAACTATTATGGTTGCACTCATGGTGCTCATCTCAAATTTCCTTGTCCAATGAAATATTTGTTTCTGCTAAGCTAAAAACAAAATGCACATTGTTATGGGCATTTCTAAAGGTTTAACAAAGTTACCAACTTGACAATTAAAACATATTTATAAAAACGTGATATGCAATATAATGAAATACCCATTTCCTACTGACCATGGCATGTAAGACATGAATGAAACTCAGGAGGGATGCTATATGCTGTAATATTATTTTTCCACCAAATATGTTCATTTCCTGTCTCAACACATTTTGAGCTCATGTATTCCTTAGCTGTATAGTAATTAATTCAATTTATCACTATATGATCTGGATGAAGGTATGAATGGAGTAGAAGATGTTCTAATTATTTAAGGGTCCAGGTGTTTACTCTGGACATCATGTCTAGAAACCTGGAGCTGCAGATATACTCATTTGTTGAATTTACACAATAACATTTTGTGACACAGTGGAGCTAGACAACACTTGGGACTTTGGCAAATCTCAATAAGCTCACCTGCTGACAGTCTGCAGTAAAAAAAATACATTACATAAATACTTGTGGACAAGTTATACTTGTTAGTGTTAATGGAGCTGGTCAGTACTTGGTAAGGAAAAGGAAACTGGACAGAATCAGAAGCCTCGCGTGTAACAGAAAAAACGCCGACCCTGAGACATTAGCCACGTTAGCTTACCTGTGTACATTGTCCCTGGGAACCAGTTCTTCCCAGTACCTTGGTGACCTGAAAACAAAACACAAGTTATATTAACATTACAGTCGGAGAAACAAGAGTTTTCTGGGGTAACTATTCACAGTCCAGACCAGTCACACCAGTCTGAGCGGGGCTAACGGTGTAGTGGTAGACTGAGCTACGACCAGGCCTCCATGATGGAAGCACGAGAGCCGAAGGGCCGTGCACTAATCACTACGTAAAGGCTCGATTAACTCCAATGTTTCAGCACCGTATGAGATATTACTTGTTTCTGTAGCCGTCTACCCGGCTGGTTTCGTTTATTTCCCCGGTATTAAACATTTTCTTACTCTTGCGAGCTTGATCGGCTGCACGCGGCTGGCGTCCATGTTGTCAGGTTAGACCAGAAAGGAAGTCACGTGGTGCGCGGACCGTATATATCGCAACTGTAATCTTTTTCTTTAGTTGGATTTTTATATTTTTTATTAAATTATGATTAAATTAATAACAATTATAATCACACATATACATATATAAACACAGAAAAACCACTAGATGAAAAAATTTAATT
>OMNW01009873.1:0-11424 GCA_900303245.1 Selene dorsalis | reverse complement strand
GATTCTAAAATGATAATCCTAACTGTCATTGTTTATATAAAGATATTGATGAATGCAGATCTTTGAAACGACACACCAGACAGAGAAACGAGAGACATAGATGTTTCCTTTTCTTTAAGAAAGACATGGATGATTTTACATCAGTAGTTACGGTGGCCCTGAAGTGCAAAACAAAACGAAATCGGCAGAAGACATGAACACCATGCCATTTCAAAAAACAACTCAACAAGGACAGTCCACAGTTGACATTTTCCTGGATTCAATTTTGATGTAATTTGCTTAACATCTTGGTGAATTAACTCGATACTGTTAATGAGCAGCATTGACTTTAACTCCATCTGCAAGAACATAAAACACATGAGGTGTGTGAGGTGAAAGAAATTAGAGAAGTTAGACTGATATTTACAACTGTGTTTACTGTTTGGAACACCAGCTGAGCAGAGTCATTACTCACCAGTGATATCGTCATTAGAGGTTAAAATGCCAAGCATAGCCAGAAGTACATTTAAGACATTAAAGTGCCACCTTTCATGTTTTTTCATCGGCACTGGAAATATGAAACAGTCATCACTAGCGTGTTTATGCAGCTACAGTATGGCCCGGGGTGACCATGTGTGTGAATAGTTGCGTCAATATCCTTGACATCTTTTTGCCCGTCGCACTGTGTTCCAATTATCTCCTATCCCTCAAGATGTGTCAAGATAAGGTGTAAAAGCCACATTCACATTCAAGGAAAACAGTCCAATGTAATAACTTGAATCATGACATTTTGACTAATTTCAAACAAACATACGTAAATGCTGTAAACAAAATTGAAGCTTAGGGACGACTCTGAATTAAGAAACAATAAAACCACATTGTGATCTGCAAAGGGATTACTAGCAGTTGAAAAGATTGAAGTGCATCTTGGTTTTACTACTTTTCTCAATCAAGGCCCAAACTCAGACCTTTGATGGAGCTATGTGATTATGTGATGTATTTCTTCACAGTATTTGAGATCTGAGATTTGAGTCTTTCTAAAACCTCAACAACTGTCTCAACCTTGAGGAGACTTTGCCTCACTATCATGCTCAGCTCCAGATCAGAACATGCCTTTCCCTCACCAAGGCTGAATACATGTTTCCAACAACCTGTGGCCTCAGAATATTTGGAAACTGTCACTGTGGGCAACACAATGAATATATAAACCCCTTCATGTACCCCTCATAAGTCACCATCTCCACACTGATTCAGTTCCTGCCTCTACTGACCGACTGAGGAGCAGCAACACATCGTACAATGGCCACTGCTAAGTGTTTGGTGTCTCTGATGATGGTGCTTGTGGCTGCAGCTTGTGTAGTTCATGCAGAGGAGAGGATTAAGATGTGTGGGAGAGAGCTGATACGTCTGGCCGTCTCATCCTGTGGGAACTCACGGCTGAGGAGGAGCATCCCGGATGCAGAACTGGGCCAACAGCAGCAGCTCGCTGCTCATCGTAAGTGCTCTGCGTTACATTTTTAAACATCATGTGCCTTGATTGAGAGACACTCCTTGCAACATCGCCAAAGCATTAAGTGAAATTTACCATTTTAAACATTTAAAGCCAATGTTTAAAGTCTATATAACTATCTTTGCTGCTGTGTAGGAGTTGTCTTTCTTTGAGTTTGTCATATGATTTTACTTCTGTGTTTTCCAGTCATCACTTTAAACTCTACATATCTTTCCTTCTCTTCTGCACAGGGGACCATGGCGCCTCCATGGAGGAGCACTGGGCTACAGAGACAGTGGACATCGCTCCAGAGTCCGACGAGAGGACGGATGTCTTCTCTGTGGCTCCTCACTGGTACTCCCTGTCCTCCCGGATCAGACGAGCTGCTGGGAGAATATCTGATATTTGCTGCGAGAAAGGATGCAGCATGAAAGAGCTGATACAGTTTTGTTAGACTTGGTTATCAGTTTTAAGGCCTTAGGTTGGTGTGTGTTGCGAGTTTAATAGATGCCTTTACCAAGTTGCCTCATACTTAAGAATAAGAAGATAAAAACACTTGTTCTCCTCTATTTTCAGTGATGGCACATCAGAAATGATAAATGCCTGATTAAATCACTGACTATGTCATTAAGCAGAGCAAAAAGTAAAATCACTGTGTACACTAGGTTTAACTGACAGATTGTCAAATTGAAATGATCATTTTGTAAGTAATTTATTTTCCTTCCTTATTATTGTAGAAAAAACTAATAAATCTTTTGAAAGTAAACAATGAATTTTATTTATCTGTGATTTTTCAGCTATATTCTGATGGTTGACAATGGTTCACAACTTCTCTGATGCAATGTCAATACAATGCACTAGGTTACTCTTGGGTACAATATTTACACCTTGGTCAATACGGATTTGTTGTCACTCTGAATGTAAACTTTAATACTTTGAAATGAGTCAAACTAAATCAGATTTTCAAGTATAGTCATTTTTAATAATATACGATATAAACTATGAGGCCCACACTTGATTAATGACAGCAAGAGTGCAGTTAACAACACTGGTGCTCTCGCTGATTGTGCTAAATCGGATTGAGGCCATTGGCTGAAGCCATTGAGCTCCATAATAACAGAAATAATCTCTGTAACGTTGCCAGTTCCTCACACTGACGGGTGTATAATTCTCTCAATGGATAATCAAATATTCTTCTGATTATCTGCCGCTCTATACTGCAGCCATCCTAAATGACTCCTAATGGCAAATGAAATCAGCCTACAGTGGCTGATTGGTTCTGATAAAACACCCGAAGATTAATGTTAAATTCAGATCAAGTTAGAAGCACTGTTTGAAAGATTTTTAACTACAGATAGAAAGAGAAAACAACAGTCTGATAATGTTTTGAACAGTTGGCCACATCTAGCAAACTGATGCCAGCTATAAAACTGGCTCTACTCTCTGAAGACAATAAACCAATCTCTACCCTGGTGTCCTTGATCCTGTTCAAATCATGCATTCTGTATAATGGCAAGGAGACAGAAAGTGGGTAAGTAAGCCATTTGAGGGCATTTCATCATGGAGGAGTCAAATATGTAATGAAATTATGAATTAAAACCAAATTTCAAAATATGGGTCACATTTTATTGTACAGATCTGTACTTTCCAATTAATCTCCCACTGTTTCTTGGAAAAATGTGACATTCGATTCTAATTATAGGGGAAAATGAGGACAATGAACATCGTCAATTAATTAATCTCTACAGTATAAAACAGACAAGTGTCAGGTTGGGAGGAATGCAGAACAGAACTCAGAAGATACTTTTATTATGAAAAGGTAAACAAAAAGGTCTTTAAAATGCAACAGAAAAGAACAAGGTTCAACACAGGCGACTAACAAACATAGGAACTCACTAATAACCAGGAATGTGGGCACAAAAAGGGGAAATACACAGGGTAATCACAGGAGGGCGAACACAGGAAGACAAGACAGGAACTTCAAAATAAAATTTTTAACCTCATGTTTCCCTCTAGTAGTTGTTCATTCATTTGTTTTAAATTATGATTCATTCTTTTGGATGTGCAAAAATTTAAAATTGGTCCACAAACAAACATGCAATGCAACATAGATGGAGAATATTTATCTGGAACAGTGACCCAAAGCAACATTGTCTCTGTCATTAAGAAAAGTATTGTTACTATTTTACAAAAACTTTTAATAGATAAACAGGAGGCTGTAGATAGCAGGATGTGATTTGACGGAGCAGTTTCATGCAGTGTCTCATGTTGACCAGCAGAGAGTGACAGATAGCTGATTTTAAATGACATCCTCTCTGCACTGCTCTCTGTCCGGCAGCAGCACTCCTGGCACTGCTGAAACCAGAGAGATGCTTCCTCCAGCCAAGTCAAGGATGTAACTTTTGAATTTTAATGTCACTGTATCAAGTTGCATTTCCTCCCCTTTCCCCCCCTGCCACGATGATCAGTCTCTCTGAGCTCATTACTGCAAAAATGCTCAATCTCCTCAAGTGACTGAGGTGATCCTTGTGACAACTGGAGAAATCTGATCAGAGGACGCTCCTAGGCCTCAGCCCATCGTTATTCGGTATACCAATGTGAGATGACAAACACACGGCTGCATGGGGCCTCTTTGATGGGCTTCTCCTCGTGCCCGTTTTTATCAACTGAAAAGCTGCTAAACTGAATAATGGCAATGAGATCCGAGCCTCTCTCTCCTTCTGTCTTTCTATCTCTTTGTGTCTAGTTCCAGTTCGCAAGAGAAGCAGCAGGACAGAACAGCACCTTCACTGAGTGCCAGCAGCGCAGCTCCACCGCTCACACACAGGCATGAAAACTCATACACAAACACATGGGAACACACACAAGCTTGTCAGGCATGTGTGTGTGTGGAGTGGTGGGTGTCAATTTGCATGTAAATGAAATGGCTCTCAGTGCTCTTGTTTCCAACAGTAAAAGTGTCAAGGCTAAGGATGCTATATTTGGTGTGTGTGTGTGTGTATGGTTCATGTTTTCATGTGTACGCTCTGCATGTGTGGTGTTTGCACATACTGCGTGCATGTGCTCTGCATAAATGGTGTGTGTGTGTGTGTGTGTGTGTGGGTGTATAGAAGCCCGGGAAACCCATCTGAAGTCCATGTCTATACTTCCACTGACTATGCTTACACTCATTACACCACTTTTTTTTTTTGTTTGTGTGCTTTATTCTATAACCAGTGAGCACATGTGCGTTTGGGAGCAGAAGCCAAGACAGTGACTGACATGTCTGTTTTTGCGTGTCCATTATTGTCAGTGCTCCAGGCGTGTTGCGATGTAACATAAACTGTCAGATGTTGTGTCAAGAAATCCTCAGTAACAGGGTCCTTGTCTTTGTTTAGAGCTGTGTGTCGGTCTTGACTGCAAAGTTGTTGCATGACAAAGATCTGATCAACTCTTGTTTGTGAATATGAGAAATAAATGAAGCCTCAACATGAAAATAACAAAACTGAACTTGAAACTGAACTGTATTTTGTATGCTCAGTGGACGTGCATGTGCTTGTCTTCATACTGGGTCCAGTGGTACTGGCATTCACATTCATCCGCAGCTACAGTGGCACTGACTTGACCTGAGCGGAGCACTACAGTGAGTGTTTATTTGCCCTGCATAAGATCTTAGAGGTCAAGTGTTGAGCTTTTCACAAGTTACCCTCTCATGATGTCTGCACATTCTTTCAGTTGTATGATTGTACAATAGATAATGCGAGTGTGCATTGACAACACAGCACAACATCAATTAAATTTAAGGCTAACTACCTTGAATAAGTGGTGCGTGGGAGTGTGAAGTGGCAGGTGTATATAAGCCTTCAGAAAAATCAGTTTTGTTTGAATATAATTTCAATCGGATGCTGATGTGAAAGCTGTTTACAAGCAGGAAAATGATAATTAACTCCAATACAATATGAATGCAGTGCTATACTGCTGAAGCTATTCTTCCTATCAGCTTTAACAGTTTAAACCATATGTTGAATTGGTTTTGTGTTGCAGTGTATTGGTTAGTGATACCAGAAAATGTTCCATTGTCCAGAGAAACAGCCATGTAATAATAGTTTTGTTTTGGCTTTTATACAAAGAGCTGTAACGTTTGGTTTATGAATAGCTAATAAAATGTATATTAATGCTTCATGGATCAGTGATAATGTGTCTGTAGGAACAAGGTGTGTGTTAAAAGATTGTGAAAAATCCCAGTGTTTATCCAGCAACAGGATTACAGGGGTCAAAGCATTTTATTATCTGTGATCTTTACAACAAATCCTGGTTTTGCTGCCACTTGAAGCTTTGTGTTAATCACATTTGTGCTCACCAATAAATATCCATTAACTTGATGTACACAGGGTCCTGGAAGCTTTTGAAAAAGGCAAAGCACATCTTTGCTGCTGCAGGACATAAGTCTTCATGTCCAGCTCTTGACTTCATCCCATATATTGTGCAACTTGTTTATCTTTCCATTTGCATCAGCTGCCATCTCCTGCTGTGACATGATGGGTCTGTCTTCTTCTGTGCTTTACAACATTTAGATGGGCTGACCAGCAGTGACAGCTCCAGTAGCATTGTGTGCTTGGATGCTCTCGGGGGAAGAAGAAGAGGAAGACAGAACTTCCAAAGAAGCTCTCCTGTTGTCTCCCTGTGTGCTCTGATCTCACTATCTTTAGCACTGTGCATTAGATACTAAAAAGAAAACCAACAATCAAAAAAAGTGTTTGTAGCCTATGCTGTCTAATATATTCACACGTATGTTTTCACCCGTGCAGTGATTGAAACACTTTCCAAGACATAGCCATTATTATAAACAGACAGTATATTACCTAATAAATTACAGGCTGCCACCTTTATTTTATGTAGCCACGTAAATTATAATATTAAGATAAAACTCTATTATAGCTGAGTAAAGACACTGACTGTGCGTTTTGGAGTAAATAAAAAGGATTTCCAGTACTCAGCTGTGTGAAGGGTGATGCTGTAGCATGCTGGGACACTGGACAATGTTGTTTCTCAGCAGTGTTGCCCTCATCCTCCTCCCTCATTGTCCTAATAGCATTAGAAAGGAAATTCTGACATTTTTGCCAGAATAATGTTACATATTTTTTAACCAAGTGAGACAAAGAACATTCATCAAGGGTCTATGCACCCTGTGGGCTTAAGAAGAAGAAGAAGAAGAAGAAGAAGAAGAAGAAGAAGAAGAAGAAGAAGAAGAAGAAGAAGAATGTCACTGAGTTTATTTTGCATTTATTTTTGGTTCTTCTGTTGGACTGATATAAAGGAGATATGACTTGGTTTGTATTTTCTAAATTGTGTCCATGCAGGTTGTGAGTAGTAACTGAAATGTCCCCAAATATTTTACAGCTGGTGGCCTCTGAACCAAAGGCAATTACTACTTCACATTCCTTAATTACTTTCTCGCCCTATATGGTCTTCCATATGCATGTCATTATATTCACTTAATCCATCCAGTGCAGAATAGATGCACATACAGCTAACACCACGCACTCGCCGAGATATATAGAGAGACATTAAATACCATTTTCTCACAACCTTGGGGCCACTGAGAGGTGGTGAAGCTGAACTAATAGAGCTGAGCTGGTAGAGGGCAGTGTGGCAGCAGCAGCCGTCGCTAACTGCAGGCAAGTTTTCTGCAGCTGCAGAGCTGAATGCCACAGTGCAGCTCAGGTAATGTGATGCTCTGCTTTGCCGCTTGCAGCCAAATCTGATGGCAGTGATGAACAACTGAGAATCTGTTGTTGCTATTTAACCATAGTCAAATCATTTTTATTGTTTTCAATGAAAATAATATATTCTGATAGTATTTTATGAACCACCACTTATGATCAAAATGGTGAATTGCTCAGCTTTGTGAAACAGAATAGGTTGCCTGGATTTTGCTGAAATTTGAAATGCTGAACTAGCACATCCCATAATCTGTGTCAAAAAAGACCTGTGCTCAAGTGTCACCTTTTCACACAAGTTTAGTTGTTTACCTGAGTCTCAGAGATGTTGTTAAATGAACCAGTTTGACACTTTCACAAACTGAGACTGTAGCTCTTTTGTTTTTTCCTGCTGCTGTTCCTCCTACAACATGAACTGGTGCAGGTACTTCCTGATTCTTTGCACACCTGGAAAAACAAGTTTTAATTGTATCACAATCCCCCAGTGATTCATTTTTGTACCCCTTTCCTTTTTTTTTCTTGGCATTAAGACCAGGGGATGAAAACTTACATGGCTTTTCTTTACCAGCTTCACCAGACTGCTTCATTTCTTCAGCACGTCGAGCAGCTTGTCCTGTCACTCCAGAGCACCCTGTGTGTGATGTCATAGTTGTGACATGATGCCACTTCACTTAGCGGTGTCAGATATGAGACACAGTGCACCTACAACTCAGCACCAAGACAGTCCCCTGTAAGTGAGAAAGTGTGTGTGTGAGTGTGTGTGTGTGTGTGTGTAAAATTAGCATTAATTTTGTCAGCTATTTCTATTTTAAGTCTTTGTCCTATAAGTTTTAGTTATAATTGTTCCTTTTTTTAATGTCAACAAAAAATTTGGATTTTTAGTCTTTAGGCTATTTTTAGACATTTGTCAAACCAAAGAAAAGTGCAAAAAAAAAAAAGAGTCTCTCCGCTGGTTTTAGGCTAAAAGCTACAAAATGACAGGCTGTGTGATTAAGATTACAACATTGCAGAGAGGGAATCTGGTCTGTTGTTATTAATTACATTCAGACATGAAAGACGATAAAACAATGGAGCCTGGTAACATTAGCAACACCACTGCAATCCAACTCCTGCAGTGTGAGTCAATCATTGCTGTGGTTTTAACTTACTGTCTGATAACACAAACACTGAGCATTCAAACCCACAAAATGAAAAAGAACCCCAAACAACAGCCATGCAATAAATCCCATAATGTTCAGCATGTGCCAGAAAGATGTTGATTTTATTGTGTAATCGTGTTAGCGGTAATGTTCCAGTGTCATGCTGTGAGTGTTTATATTGAGTTTACACACTTCTGTTTAAATACATTTGTAAAGAAAATATTCAGAACCGCTTCAACACAAGTTAAGTGCTGGATAGGACAGCTCAGCTTTGACTTTGCTTACTCTCAATGAAAATTCAGAAAAAATTCATTATGATTCATTTTAAGGGCCCGTTTTAGTCTCCTCTCTTTTTGTCAAAGATATTCTCACGAGGTTTAGTCACACATGTTGTTTGAAGATGTCAGCTAAGTCACTGACGAATGGGTTACACCATGCAGTTTTCATTGACCATATGAATAACGGGACATTTTGTGTGGTTACGCACACAAAACAGAAAATTAGATTCCAGATTGGTTCAAAAAAGAGGTAATTGACAGGGATGGAAAAAGCGTGTGTGTGTTTGTCTGGATGTGAGAGTGACAAGGTGAGTACGAAAAGGGTAAGAGGAGAAAAACGAGACAGGGGAGAGACAGCAGTGGGCAGGCCCCGAAAAACGATTACTCCAGCTGCTCCTTCACAGCTGCTCCCGATTGCTCCATTGCACCTCTTTCTCTCCATCCATCACTCCCTCCATCTCATCCTTCCATACACTCATGTGTGACTGGGCTGTTTGTAGCTGATGTAATGTTGACAAAATACTCCTGGGTTGGAGTACTTAGCTGGAGGGGGGCACGTACTTCCAATGATGCTGCTGTGAAGATGTGGGAGCAGATTATACTTGATGTGATAGTAAAATATTGTTAGAGAGCTGAACAACGCAGTGGATGAATCACTACATTTATGGCTCTAACCTTCACTCTCTGTTATATGTATTATAATACATGTTAAATCATTTACATTACACTCAAAACAAATATCCTCTGTTCGCCTTAGAAAAGTTAAATCAAACATGCCTCATGGAAGCACTGCATATCAATACACACACACATAGGTTTGTATTAGTTCGTAACCTTAACCTTAACCTTCACAACTAGGAGAAAACTGTCTCTGCCTGAATGGTCTTAAAAAACAAACAAGCAACAAAGTTAAACTGGTCCTCACAATGTATACCCATCCAAGCACACACACACACACACACTGACCCACACAGACACACACACACACACTTTCTGTCGCCCTGCCTCCTTCGATATTCCTGTCACTTTTATCAGCCAGGTCCATCTCAGGGGGAGGCTGCTGTTAAAACATGAGCAGTCCATTCAATACACTTCACCTAATCAGAGCTAAGCTGCTTGTGTAACTTCCAGTTCTCCACCCCATCAGGGTGTGTGATGAACACAGAATGAGAGTGCATGGGTCTCCTGGCAAGCTGAGGTGCGTTTATGGGTGTGTGTTTGAGAGTGTGCATGCATATTTTTTCTGTTGTTGTGTAGCACACCTTTGGCTTTGTTTGCCTCTCTCTCTCTCTCTTTGTGTGTGTGTGTGTGTGTGTGTGTGTGTGTGTGTGTGTGTGTGTGTGTGTGTGTGTGTGTGTGTGTGTGACTCAGTGGGATACTTAAGCCCAGAGGAGCAGAGCAACAGCAGGAACAGTATCTTAGTACAGTGAGGCAGCTTTTTAAGAAATTGAAAAGCTGCTTCTCTGTCACTTCCAGTAAGTGGAGCCATTAATGAATACAGAGGCTTAATGGTTTGGGCCTCCTCTGTGGCAAAAGTGCCTTTAAAGAGGATTCACCTGAACCTGGCAGGTGCAAAAGAAAAGGAAGGCGGGGGACATGAGCTGGTTGTCTTATTTTACTACTCCTCAAAAATAATATATTTTTAATAGCCGTTTGTTTCATATGCTTCATAAAACCAACACAGTTAAATCTACACACACTCACGATACAGGAGGTGCTAAGCTTGGTGCAGTATGAGCAGTTGTGTGTGTGTTGTTGTTTTTTTTTTGGTTTGTGGCTAAATGAAGGAGGAAAGCTCTGTTGTTGTTGGCTGTCATTCAGCAGAACAAGGTTATATAAAACTGAAAGGAGCAACACAGCTAATATGATATCTGTCTCTGTGTTAGACTCTCCAATTCCTAAAAGGTCAACACTGTAAAGACAGTTAACAGTTGGTCAGAGTTCAATAAAATTGGCCTCAGCACAAATTTACTTCATCTCAACCAGTACATCCAATAATCACAGTGGTGCCACTGAAATTGAGTTTTTGTTCTAAATTTGGCATTTGTCTACTGCTGTAGCTACGGCCAGACAGTCTGGTACAAAACTGCACTCAATGCCACGATTACTAAAACAGTTGCTTTGTATTTGCAGCATACAATTTCTCAGATGAAGAATGAAGAATTTAACATTTATTTATGTTATCCATGTTCATTTGCCTTGACGTCACAGTTTGAGCCATGCTAACAGTGTGGCAGGTCTATGACTAGCCTATAGCTTCTTGGTCTGTTGACACCATAGATTAAAAACATGGATGTAGCTCCAGGCTCTGAAAAGTTAAGCCAGTGCAGAAATGACTTTAACTGCAATACCACTGATGGTTGGTTGGTTAATTAGCACACCACTTTGGTCCTGACCAAAATATGGTGAATGAGTTTCATATTGTCCGGTTTCCATAACCGGACACATTGCTGTGAAATCAGCTTTTCATGATGCCATCAGGTCGAACAATAGCATCAGTCAGATCTGTCAAATGTGTCAAATTTTGTTAAATTTTGCCAGATCTCAGTATGTTAGGATTGTTAGTGTGAGCTTGTTAGTATGCTAATGTTAGCATCCAGAACAAAGCACCACTGAGCCTGAGAAGCTAGGCTAATGAGGCTGTACGCTCAGTCTTATTTCAGTGCAGGTGTGCAATTACAGTACTTCATTATGTGTCTTCATACTTTAACAGGTCTTAATAGAAACTAAAGAATAATGACCCATGTTCATTTTCACATTATGTACTTTTGTTCCGTTTTCTGAGCAGATTAACACAGAACCACCTGCAGCTCCGTCCACACAAAGGCCTCTCCTGCGTA